>BQNB010047919.1:0-42840 GCA_026074375.1 Tanacetum coccineum
AATGAGTCTGTTAGTGAGTCTATAGTTGAAAAGCCTACTGTTGAGACTAATGAACCTGAGACTGCTAGGAAAGAAAATGGAGCCCTAATTATTGAGAATTAGGTATCTGATAGTGATGAAGAAAATGTGCCTAAGGTTAAAATAGTTGAATAAACCTAGTTTTGCTAAGATAAACTTTGTTAAGTCTACTGAGCAAGTAAAATCTCCTAGGAAAACATCAGTTGATAAAAATAGGCAAAACACACCTAGTCCTAGAGGGAACAAGAGAAACTGGAACCAACAGATGTCTCAAAAATTAGGGAGTAATTTTGAGATGTTCAACAAAGCTTGTCATGTGTGTGGTAGTTTTGATCATTTGAAGAATGATTGCAATAACTGGTATAATAATGGAAGATTTGCAAAACCAGTTTGGACCAATGTTCAAAGGGTGAACAAATAGAATTTCTCTAAATTAACTCACCCTAATTCAAAAAGGAACATGGTTCCAAGAACAGTCTTAACTAAGTCTGACCCAATTACACTTAATACTGCTAGACCAGTTAATACTGTTCAATCAAGAACAGCAGTGAATAATGCAGGACCCATGAAAAATGTTATTAATAATGCATATTCAACTGCTAGAAGGCCTTTTAACAAAATAACAGCAACTAATAACAGTAATTTCACTAAAAAGGTTAATACTGTTAAGGGAACAAGGGTTAATACTGCTAGGCCAAAAGCAGTTCTTAGTACTGTTAAGGGAACAAGGGTTAATACTGCTAGGCCAAAAGCAGTTCTTAGTGCTGTTAAGGGAAACAAGGGAAATGTTGTTAAGGCCTCAACATGTTGGGTTTGGAGACCAAAGCACAAAGTTTTAAACAATGGTGCATCAATGTCCTTTAAAAGATTTGGCTATATTGATGCACAAGGCAGATCCAAGTCAGTAATGGCTTGGGTCCCCAAAAGAAACTAATTTTCCTACCATTATGTGCAGGGCAATCCACAGCAAGATTTGAGGGATAAAGGAGTGATTGACAGTGGATGCTCTAGGCACATGATAGGAAACAGATCCTATCTTACAGATTATGAAGAAATTAATGGAGGATTTGTTGTCTTTGGAGGTAATTCCAAAGGAGGAAAAATTACTGGGAAAGGTAAAATAAGGACTGGTAAATTGGATTTTAAAGATGTGTATTTTGTAAAGGAACTAAAGTTTAACCTCTTCAATGTCTCACAAATGTGTGACAAGAATAATAGTGTTCTTTTTACTGATAGTGCATGTGTTGTTCTGTCTCCAGACTTCAACTTAACTGATGAAAATCATGTCTTGCTTAAAGTTCCTAGAAAGTATAACATGTACAATGTTGATTTAAAGAATGTTGTTCCTCAAGGAGGTCTCACTTGTCTCTTTGCAAAAGCCACACCAGATGAATCTAATCTTTGGCATAGGAGACTTGGACATGTATATTTCAAACAATGAATAAACTGGTAAAGGGAAACCTTGTAAGAGGTTTACCTTCAAAACATTTTGAAATTAATCAAACCTGTATTGCTTGTCAAAAGGGAAAGCAACACAGAGCTTCTTGTAAGACCAAAACAATCAGTTCAATTAGCCAATCATTACAAATATTACACATGGATTTGTTTAGCCCAACATTTGTAAAGAGTTTGATGAAGAAGATGTACTGCCTAGTTGTCACAGATGATTTTAGTAGGTTTAGTTAGGTTTTCTTTTTAGCACATAAGATGAAAACTATGTAAAATCCTTAAAACATTCATAACGGGCATAGAAAATCGAATAGACCTTAAGGTGAAAGTGATTAGATGTAACAATGGGACTGAATTCAAGAATAGGGTCGTGAATCAGTTTTGTGAAATGAAGGGTATTAAGAGAGAATTTAGTGTTGCTAGGACTCCAAAACAAAATAAAGTAGCTAAAAGAAAAAAAGGACACTAATAGAGGCTGCTAGGACTATGCTAGCTGATTCAAGATGCTCAAGCGAACTTTCTGGGCTGAAGCGTTTAATACTACTTTTTATGTCCTAAAATAGGGTTTTAGTTATTCAAGCTGCACCAACAAGACCCCTTATGAAACCTTTTCTAGGGAGAAAACTTGCTTTAGCTTCATGAGACCATTTGTATAACAACCCACAATTTTCCTCTATGTAATTATCCATCTATTAAATTAGATGCTTTTTTCATCAATGTAATTTCCACTATTTTCACGGGAAATTTTTTGCTTTATTTCTTGTCAACTATGTAACGTAACTTACATAGCAAACTAAACGAGCTCACGCAACAACCAATGCCAACTATATCTACGGTTTAATCAAGAACCCTTACCTGAAATGATAATTTACATACAAATGAAATGTACAAGCTTATAAGGTAAGTGTACAAGTTTCCATAGCATGAATTTTGAATATATATTCCCTCCAAAACCATGGTACAACACGTTTAAGCACAAAGTACAAATCGACAATGCATGAATTCAAAATCATACATTTTCCCTTCAAATTTCTTCTAGTTTTCGTAAAACCTTTTTAGCACCAAGTACAAGCATTCCAATGCACAACATCTAATATTAAACTCTAACCCTAATTAGTCTTAAACCCTAATCCTAAAACCCTAAACTGAAACCTAAATCCTTAATCTTAAACTTGTAACTAAGCAACCACCCACCCACCACCATGACACACCTCCTTGTCACCACCCTCCTTGCTACACCCTTAAGAACCCTATCACCCTCGTCTAAACCCTTGCTCATCAAGTAATGCACCCCTTGTCACCACCTTGTAAAACCAAGCCACACCACACCCTCCACGCCTTGCATAGCTACTCCATAGCCTTCTTTAGTCACCCCTAGTACCTTGGCTACCACTTCAAGTAGCTTGGCCACTACTCCACTCCTCTTAAACTTGGTCTCTACTCCTTCGCACCCTATATATACCCGAGACCCTCCACACCTTTATAACTCATCAACAAGACTCAAAACTCTCTCAATCATATACTAGACGAGCCTAAGGAAGCTAAGGAAGAAGGCACAAGCGAAGTCTAAGCCAAGGTTTAAGAAGGAAAAAGTCTTGATTCGTCCCCAAGAGTTTTCAAACCATATTCGATTATTTCGACTCGTTCGTGTACTTGTAAGCCTTTCTATCTTGTTCTATAAGTTCTTGTCATATCCTAAATCCTTTATAAGCTTTGTTATAATCAATTGGTTAAGCAAAACCATGTTGAAAACTCTTAAACCCAAACCAAACCCTATGCGATCCATTTTTGAAACCATAATCATTCAAACTCATTTATCAAGCTAGTATAAGTTTCATTTAATCCTAATGAACTCTTGTGTATCTCTCATGATCACATGGAATGGGTTCTTAAGCGCTAAGCACTCACGCTTGGTTTTCCTAAACCAATCGCGAAACCAAACGCACCCTAAAACCTTAAAACCCTAAAACCCTAATTTTCAAAACCCTATAAGCTATAAGTCTTAAACAAATCTTTTGAGCTATTTCTATAAGCTTCTTAATCATTTTTATAAGCATTAAATCAAATCCTAAAAGCCTAAACCCAACGGGTTGATTTTTCTAAACCAAACGTACCCATTTTATGATTTTTAGCTCACAAGAAGCTCTTTCTATAAGCTATAAAGCTCGTGAAAAGGTAACGTTATTTTAAGCTATTTTAATAAGCTATAAGCTACAAATTAAGTTTGGATTTCAAAAATACTTGTTGCATGGTTTTTGGACTAAAAATGATACATTTTTCATGCACAAGGGTATATATTATAACTTTCTGAAATTATATAGTTTTTGTGGCAAAAATGTAATTATCCTAAATTTATAACTCCAAGGGGGTTGTTTTACCATTCTTTAAAGTTAAGGGTTTAAAGATTTTAAAATTTATATTAAAAGGATTAACTTTGTATATATATATAAACCAAGGGTATATATTGTCATTTTACATTCTTAAAGGTATAAAATATAATATTTTTATATTAATTATAAAAATATATTTAAATATTATAAGACTCGATTTTATTAAAACCCGACACATTTGTCGTTATCATTCATCGATCGAAACGCTATAAAACAATTATGTTATAAATATAACTTAATTTATCATCCACTAGCTTTTGAAGAAACTTAAAATGATAAAATCCTATCATTTAAACTATAACATATCACCTTATTAGGGAATTTTATATGAGGGGCTTCATTTGGGTAGACGTTTTGACAAGTTGCGGGATTTACGATTTAAAGTGTCCTAGCTCCTCAAACGTTTACTACATGACCTCTGGATTATGATAGCCCGAACAGTGATACGATATTTTTTACAGAGTATCAAACCAAGAACCGTTAAACTTTATGAAATAAAGTTTTGGAATATAATCAATCAACTAAGACTTGACATATTACTCCAGGTTACGTAACGAGGCCGTTTACTCCCATTTGAATTAAATTTCAAATCAATCAAGGGGGGGTGGGTGGGGTGGATTGGGGTGTTGGGGTGGGGGGGGGGGGGGGGGGGGGGTGGGGGGGGGGGGGGGGGGGGGGGGGGGGGGGGGGGGGGGGGGGGGGGGGGGATGGTTGGGCAACCAATGATAAGTGAGTTACATAGTCCGCCCACCTTTACATGTTTTCTAAATCCCGTGTGGAGATACATGCTATAAATCATGAATACAAGTGTTTTCCAACTGTATGTTATCCTCATATGTTATTGCCTGAGTTTGCCTTCACTGCCAATATTTCTTAATCATGAACCATTAGTCACTTGCGAGTGAATGTGGATATTGTGAATAGATCTATTAGGGTTGATAACTCCTATTGGTGTACCCGTACATGGGGTAACCAAACGCACTATATTTGAGAACAAATGATAACTTTGGCAAGTTACCTTTTCTTAAGAACAGTTGTTTCTTTAAGTCGTTAAATTGACTTCGGATGTTAATGTTTGGTTGCATGAGCTTAGGGTAATAATATTGTTTACCATGATAATTGTATTTGTTGTAATTATTACTATTTCATTGACTTGTATTTAACTATTACATTTCAAACACTGTGAATTTCACTCAACCGTTGTGTTGACCCTTTTAGCATGTTTATCTCAGGTGATTGAGCAATCTATAGCATGGAGTGGCATTGGACTTGAGGACGTCCAAACTTGTTATCATTCAAACTTTATGTTTTCAATGTACTTTGGGACCTCCCTTGTAAAACTCTGATATGATATTGAATGATAACTAAATTTTCTAAAACATCTCTTTTGAGTCGTTTTCTATGATTATAACTGTTGATTCATGAAGTAATACCCCAAATTAGCTTCCGTTGCTATATCCCAAATATGGGGGTGTTACAGATTGGTATCAGAGCCTTGGTTATAGAGAACAAGGTTAAAACCTAAACTATAACTATTTTCCGTCCAAGAAAGTCCTCTGTGCCACTGCATTTCCCGAATAGTATGTAAAGATACATAACTATTATATAAATAACTTATGTTATTTCCACTGGGTTGTTACACAGTTATGTCTACATCCACCCACCCTATTATAGTCCCATCTATAACTAGGTTGAAATGCTTTTTACTCATACACACTCTCCTGACTATAACTCCGGCGCTATACCATACTATTTCCCACCTCACCGGGAAACACCTCTCCTGTCCATTATGATGATTTTATCTATGAATCTTTTGGACTCGCTAGTCATCTCACCTTTTCACGGTGATCCGTATATGAAGGTCATGCAAGCATATAATTACATATTAATGGAATCACCTATTCCACACAACTACTATTGCCAACCAACTATTATTTGCCACCATCTCCAAATATTATCCACATCACAAATGATTGATACTCAAGATACTTTCTTTCGGAGGAGATTGTTGCCACCTAAGAAATGGCCCGTTCTGATCATCCTCCCTCTACATCTGCACTACCTCAAGTATTTGAGAATAGATAATGTTCTCATAAGACGAGTTTGGAACGTCATGAGGAACAAATCGAGACTATTTTAAATCACTTAGATGAGCTCCATCTTGAGCGCATTAAGCACATAGAAGATATTATGAAAGGTCTTGGTAATGGTCGAGTAATCCATACGATCGAAATTTTGAACAACTGAAAAACTGAACTTCAAAAAATCTCGTACTCAGAATTTTAGATTTCAAAGAGGGAAAAATAAGGCATGACGACGAATATGTTCTTGCTCGCGTTAGGGACATTCTACTCTGGAGATACTCCTCGAGTATATCCCTGATCGCCATCAATCAGATATGAAAGAGTCTTTCTAGACAAGAACCATAAACTGCAAAGAAACACACGGGATTGACCACCAGACTACTAGACTAATCCTTATCAAATTTATAGCTTTTGATAGAATCAAACCACTGGATTTGTAGTCATAAATAATGACATTTGTCAAATTTTTTCCTAAGAAAAATATGTATACCTAGTTTGTTTTAAGACTTAATACAGTGTTTGAATTCCATATACCTCGCTGATTATGATACCAAAATATGTATGTCGTGTTGTGCTATCCTGTTTCTGTAGTGTAGATGACTCATATCTTATATTTCCGTAAATTACAATGGTTCTCTTACCAAACCGGTTAGTCTAAAACCTTTTGGTAGATATTAGAAAAAGACTCGGTCACCCCGTGTATTTTACTGTTTATTATAGCTCGTAGTTTAATAGTTAATAGTGCGTTTTTCAGTTTAAAGTCGGGTACGAATACCCGGTATATTGTAAGTACTATATAAGCCTCTTCCAACTTTGGAAGAGGCAAGCTAGTCATTATTTCATTTTCATAGAAAACACTTGTCTCTCTCTAAGGATATTCTCTCTCAATGTGTTCTCTCTCTAGAAACTAGCCATGATCCAAGAATACGCGACCCCGTGATAAGATATCAGATATACGCTACAAATGGTATCAGGAGCTAATGGGATGTTAGATCGTGTTATGTGCGATTTCTTGCTTGGTTAGATCGAAAATAAGCCAAGAAAGTTCTAGCATCGTATTATTTTTAAAGGGATCTCCGAATTTGTTGTTTTGTAAAGATAAATGTTTGTGGGTGGTTTCTAGTTGCTATACCTTGTGGCACTAGTGTTTGTTCAAAAGAAATCAACAAAAGACGGTGGTTCAAAATAGTGATATGTATGGGAGTTTTGATGTGTTGGGTGTGAGAAAAGAACGGGTCATTGTGGGAGGACTGTCGTGTGGGGAGTGCGTGGGATGAGGTGGCGGCATGAGGGGGATAATCATCACGGTGGTGAAGTTGGGGGGGGGGGCAGTGAGACGCAAAAATTAGGGGGTGGTGTATAATGAGAGGTGGTAGATACCGGGGGGAACCGGGCTCGAGGTGGGACAGCACGGGGGCGGGGGTTTCAATTTTTTAGGGTTGTGGTCGAGTTAGCTAGTTGTTACTACCAGCAGATGTTTACGGCGGAGCTGGTATGGATGGGTAAACGCGGGCGGTGGGGCGTCGGGACGGGGAGGGGGGGTTGCTCGAGGAGGGTGGATGGTCGGAGTTGTGGGAGTGAGCTCGGCGGCAGCGGTAGTATTGCTTGCACGCGCGAAGCTGTGGGTGGAGGTATTTAGTGCAAGCTCGTGTCTATCATCAGCGAGTGGGATCTAGGCAAGTCATAGTATTTGAGTGTTTCATACAGGCCATCTGAGCAGAATTTTACGTATATCAAGGTGGTAAACAGACCTGGCAGGGCGGGTGTTTGAAAAGCTCTATGGCAGTTGAGGTGGGGCGGGGTGGAACGGGAAGGGATATTCTTGTCATGCGGGTTGCTAATTGCATCCCGAGTTTGACGTTCGGCGAGTTCCTTAAGCAGGGAGGACCACGGGCGGGCGAGGGTTGGACGCGGTATCGTCGAGTGCGCGTCGGGTAGCTGTTGCAGCGCGGTTGTTGTGTTAGGGCGGGGGGGCCGGAGGGGATTAGTCTAAAAGAACATTCCGGACGCAGAGCTAGTGGAGGAGTGCGCGTTAGCAGGGATGATGCTTGCAGCTGGGTGTTATTTTGTGGGTGGGAGGGACGTGTGCGCGATTGGCGGGCGAGTAGATGAGCTTCTAGCTTGAGAGTAATAGGAGTCAAATATTTAGGCAAACTCTTGGATGAGAAAGATCACGTAGAGGAGACGCAAAGATAGTATGACGAAAAGCGGTTAACGGCGTCACCACTTAGGGGGAAACTGTCGCACTGCACTAATCGGATTGATCGAGGGGGTCAAAAGGCAGTAGAGCGCGATATCATAATAATACAGGAGGAGGTGTTCAGGTGGAGGTAGTGGGGGGCGGGACGGGCGGGAAGACATCGCTCGTTGTGCGGGCTGATTCTAGAACACGCCCACCGAGGATGCTTGATATAACAGACTTATTGAATCTTGGCAAGCGGAACGGTAATAGCGGGGTCTGTACGTCTATGAAAGGTGATAATGGAGAGATATTATGATAGTCCATCAAAGAAGGACCATTCATATAGGAACGACCTCGATTTGTTATTTTTTGAGGAACTGAGGGTGCAGTATAACAAGTGACCATTACTTCTGAGGTCCTTAACGACCTTTCAGGTGAAGAAAAAAAAGGTAAAAGCTGACATTCGAGCAACGAATATCCTTCTTCAAGGTATACCAAAGGACATCTACACACTCATCAATCACAATAACTGACGCCAAAGACATTTGGGAAACTAAAGATTATTCTGGAAGGTTCTGAGTTTAACAAAAGGATGACAATGGAATCTCAAGTTTATAACGATGAATTTGAACACTCTTTCAAAACAAATGAGAAACCATTCAAGGATACTTACGTTAGGTTTTACAAAGCTCATCAATTACCCTTATAAACATCAAGATGACCATGCCCAGGATGCAGCTTAACTCAATGTTTGTGAACAATATGTTACCTGAGTGGAGTAAATTCATAACTGAAGTCAAACTTAACAGAGTTTGAAAGATCAAAACTTTGACATCTATATGCTACTTGCAGCAACATGAGTGAATGCTAATGAGAACAAAATCATGATGGAAAGGTTCATTCAACCAAATAATGATCCTTTGGCACTAGTGTCGGACGCCTCAGTTCAGCAGTATCCAACACAACCATCCAAGTCAAAAGAACCATCTCCTGCTGACAACTTTCAAATGGACTCAGGAAGTTCTTCAACAGAAAACTTGATTGAAAGTTTATCCAACACACTTGCCCTCCTCACTCAATCATACAAATCACATCGTCCTCAAACTAACAATCAACTTAGAGCTTCGTCTAATGCAAGGAATAAAGCTATGCTTCAAGACGGGAAAGTTGTAGTTCAAGATGTCCGTAGAAGATACAATGCTACCAATCAAGGAAGACCATTTCAGAGAAACATTGCAAGAGGAAATGGTGTAGCGAGAAATGTAGGAGGTCAGAACAGAGGAGGCATGATGAATCCAGTCAACGAAACTCCATCAATTGCTACAACTTTAACGACTAGGCACATTGGCACGTGAAATTACCAAGGCCAAAGCGACTTCAAGATTCAGACAACTTCTAGGACAAGATGCTACTATCAAGCCCAGGATATTGTATCAGTACTAAGATGAAGAACAGTTAGTTGGATCTTTACAGGGGAACATGTTACCAATGTTGATGATGATGTGGATGATTCACCCGAGAATGATTTGGCACTCAATGTGGACCATATTTTTGAAGTTGATGAATGTGATGCATTTGACTCTGATGTTGATGAGGGTCCCACTTCACAGACCTGTTTTTTTTTAATTTATTTTTTTTTTTTTTTTTTTTTTTTTTCTTTTTTATTTTTTTTTTTTTTTTTTTCAATATGGCAAACCTCACTCTGAATATCCCAATCTATCGATGAAGTCGGGCCATAATTTAAAAGGAGGGGGGAAAAACTCGAATAATCCATTGAGGTACAAGATCATGATGCTTTGTAGAACAGATGGAAGAGTATCCTTAAGTACCTGAATTCAAAATATTACAACAACCAACTACGTTGTTGACTCTGATGCTGACTATACGAGTGATAGTAATATTATTCCGTATGATCAGTATTTGAAGACAACGAAGAACATGTTGTAACAATGTAATGCTCTTCTTACGAAATGATGCACTAATGTCTATTGCTTGATGATATGCAAAACTAGGGTGTACAAAGTAGATTAACCGAATAGCCAGACATGGTAATGAATGACTCAGTGACCTCTGAACTTGCGAGATATAAGGAACTGGTCGGGGAATATGAAAAACGGGCAAAGTTTGAATTAACTGATAGAGAACGAAAAATCGATGAACAAATGAGAATAATCATCTCGGACCGAAACAGAAAGAAAACTTCTTTAAAATCTGAACTTCATTAAGCACAAATACTCCTTAGTTCTACAGTTGACCATTATAAGTCAAAGACAAAAGAAGTAACACTTTTGAAAAAGGATTTTAAACAAAAAGAAGACAAATTCCTTGAAGAGTTTCTGGACTTAAAGAAGATAAAAGATAAGAATGAAGATATAATTATACAAACAGATCAGTCTGTTCCAAACAGTTCACATTTTGTGTAAACCAAAATCATTTTTATAATGAAAGGCACAAGGTAGCAAAAGGCAACAAAAATCCCGTATTCTCGCTGTGCAAAGCAACTCAGTCTGCTCTGTATCATTGTCATGTACTTGTCCTACCATCATACAACCCACTATCATCATAACATGGACATCAAGGATACGCGTGAGTTAGCTGAGATAACTAGGAATAGAATGTTGTTGAAAATGCAAAGCCCTCTATGTGTGGAAAATAAAGTTAGGATTCCCCCCCCCCCCGATTAACTCCGAAGAGAACTCTCTTGTAACCTTTGTTCTCCCCAAAGAAATCTGACCCCAAACAGATATTTTGGTCCATATATGACAACAACAGGAAAAAGTGAAGCTAAACCTTAGCTCCAAACAATTTCATGCATTGACGTGTATCCATCCAATACTCCTTTCCATCTTGTCCCCAAAATCTTCCAACTAAAAGTCAAGTTGAAGAATAAATCCTATGTACTCACATAAACTTTTTACTGAATTTTGACCAAACTTGCCAAAACAGAATCACCTCAACAGTCTTACAGAGGGGGAAAATAGGTTTTGAAGCAAACAAAAGATGTTACCTCACTGAAGTTATTCCATTTTTCAAAACTCTTAAAGAACACTTTGTTGGAGTTCAAACAGCCCTCTTTAAAGAAGTTAAAGAAATGGAAGAAATTTTTGATCAAATGAATAACGAAGTGGACAAGAATACTGTAGACAAGCAATGTGCTAAAATTGAAAAGAAAAACCTTCTCATTGAAAATGAGAATCTGATTGTTAATTGTTTGTCGACTCAACTGCTGTATGATGTGGAAAAATCACGTTGTCTAGATCTTGAAGCTGACATGTCTAAAGTTCATGATGAGTCAAAACTTCATTTCAAAACATGAAAGGGAAACCTAAATTTGCAATTAAAAAGTATCAACATCCCCCCCCATCAAGAAAGTTTGAAAATACAAATACACGAAGCCTCACCTGAAGCTCCTGATTTTACTTCATTCTTTAAGATCAAGAATCTCGAACATCAGATTCAAGAAAAAGATAACGTGATTAGACACTTGAAAGATCTAGTCGCTAATGTGAATGACAGAAGTCGTGAGCCTTATAATGCAATAGATGTCACTGCTCTTATTGAACAAAATGATTGCGATAGAGTAGAGCTAGAAAAGGTCAAACGACATTACAAGGAACTGTATGACTCAATTAAGATCACGCGTGCTCACACAAGTGAAAAGACATCTACCATGTTTGAATGAGATTGAGTCTAAAAGCTCAATTGCGAAGCAAAGAGCCTTGTTTCACTAGTGACTATGTCAAACCAAAAGTTCTTGCTCCTGGCATATATGCCATTGACGTTAAACCCATCCCTCATCCCCTTAAGAACAACAGGAGTGCTCATTTAAACTATATCAGTCCATCTAAGGAGAGTGTAGAAACGGGTATGAGATTATAGAAAGCTAGAGTAGTTAAACCACAGGATTAAATTCACTTCACTATGCTTGCCAATACACTAAGTTAACTCCACAGTAATTGTTAGAATTTGTGAATTGTCACATGCCCCCAAAAAGTTTCAATGAAAGAGATAACAAGGCTCCCTCTACCCCTGTTACTAGGAAAAAGCAAGTTACGTTTAGTGATAAACCAGGAACTTCTTCTAGCAACACACAGAAAACAAAGTGGCAACCAGAGTTCAACAGACTAATATTCTGTATTTTCCCTCTACGGATTAAACGATCCACTGAAGCAAGCGATCAAAGCCTAGAAGTAATACAAAGAAAAATAGGATCCTGCCTGCTAAGAAGGAAGTAGAAGTACGCCTTAGACAAATAAGTCAGTTTGGACAAAAGTGAATCCGGTTGATTCTAGCACTAGCTCTAAGATGTTGTAATTAATCGGATTCTGAACCGTGTGCAAAACTTTGTAACAAACTTGTAAACTCTGCAAGTCCATGAATTGTGTTGTTTAATATCTTGTAGTTTTGCATGCTACTCCCCACCGTTAGAATTGTCTTGAATAAAAAGAAGAAAACAGATCTGGAAACCAAAAGGCAAACTGTCTGATAACATTTTAAACAAGAACCAAGCAGATCTGGAAACCAAAAGACAAACTGTCTGATAACCAGTATGTACAAGACCCAGCGTGTTTGGAAAAGCTACGGAAAACTATGTGCAGATTGGTTATCTATGGAGACCCACAGGAAAGAAACTCACCTTAGGAAAACTTGATTGTGGTTCTCAATAGAGACCCACAGGAAAGAAATTTGCCTTAGAGGAAATATGCCAGTTAACTAAGCGTTCTGTGAAATGTTCTACTCTATATGCTAACCAACAGGTCCCAACAAAAATTGGGGAACCAAAATTCCAAACTCTCCAAACTCGACTGTTTTCTAATGCAGGTCGTACAGGTCATGCTTTGGTATCTGGACTCAGGATGCTCAAAACATATGATGGGGAATCGTCCAAGCTCATGAATTTTGTGGGAAAAGTTCATCCTGGTCAGTCATATTCGAGAATTAACACTATAGAATCAAGGTTATAGAGATTATGTTATGGTGACAGTGTGATGTCAAGAGTTTTATTACGTAGAGGGACGTGGACCAATCCTATTCCCTCTGTAGGGCAATTATTGTGATTCTGAACTTGAAGTGGCCCTTCTTAAAGCATACATGCCTTTGTTCGTGATATTAATTGGTACAGATATCCTTAAAGGTATCATGGCAACCAATTTGTACACGATATCGATTGATGAAATGATGAAGTCTTCTCCGAATTGCTTGCCTGTCCAAAGCATCCAAGTCCAAAACATGGTTTGTGCATCGACCGTATAAACATTTAAACTTCGGCACGTCAATTATCTTGCTCAAGAAAGATCTGGTTAGAGGACTACACAGATGAAGTTGAAAATGATCATCTTTTCTCAGCCTGTCAACTTGGAAAAAGCAATAAGTTCCACCCACCGCCAAAATCTAAAATAACAAATATGGAATTTCTTTATACCCTTCACATGACTGTGTGATCCAATTAGAGTCCAGAGCATTAAAGGAAAGAATACATCTTAGTTCAACGTGGGATGACTATTCAAGATTCGACATTTGTAAAAATTCTTTGTCAAAGGATGAAACTCCCAAGAGTATGTCACCTAATTTCTAAGCCAAATACAGGTATGGACCTCAACACAATATCAGATTCATCTGCACAGATAACGGAACAGAATTCGTCAACCAAGTTATGTCTGAATACTATGAAGGTGTTGGCATATTTCATCAAAAGTCTGTTCCAAGAACTCCTCAACAAAACGGCGTTGTTGAAAGACGTAATCGTATACTGGTGGAAGCAGCACGTACAATGATGATATTCTCGAAAGGTCCCATGTTTTCTATGTGCAGAAGTTTAGCCACTGCTTGTTACACCCAGAACCGATCACTAATTCATACTCGTCATAACAAAACACCTTATGAGCTTGTGCATGATAAGAAGCCTGATCTTACATTCTTCTGAGTATTTGGTGCTCTGTGCTATCCTACAAATGATAGCGAAAATCTAGGAAAATTTCAAGCCAAAGCTGACATTGGGATTTTCGTTGGGTATGCTCCTAGCAGGAAGGGCTATAGAATCTACAACAAGAGAACTCGTCGATTAATGGAAACAATTCACGTCACATTGATAGATAAGGCAACAGTCACTGGCTCCTAACAATTAGTTTCAGGACCCGAGCCTGTCATCGAGACCCCTTGGTACACACAATCATGGCTCGCTCCCATCCCATAGCAGAGCATGAGATGTTATTCAACCAATGTTTGATGAACCCTTTGAATCAATCTCGCGTGCATGAACCAGTACCTTCTGCTACTGAAATTACCGCTCACATTGTTCCACTAGGTACATCTTTGTCTACAACGATTGCTCAAAATGCACCGTCGACAAGTGCTTCATCGTCAACATCCGATATGCATCATCCAGTCCAACATCAAGAAATTACAGAAGAACCCACTCACGAAGACACTCCAATCAATCACGATGTTCTTCATCCTTCACATAACATGTTAACTGGAGATCGAGGTTCGGCACAATCATCATCTGGGAATGTTAATTCAGCAGAACCTATCCAAGTTAATTACCCACCAGATCATCTCAGAAGATGGACCAAAGATCATCCTCTGGATAACATCGTTGGCAATCCCTCTCGTTCGATATCAACCAGAAAACAGTTAGCATTCGATGCTTTGTGGTGCTGTTTTCATACTGAACTGTCCAAAGTCGTAACCCCAAAGAAACATTCAAAATGGCCGAGATAGAAGATGCTAGGGTTTTCAATCATGCAAGAGAAATTCACAGAATTTGATCGAGCTTGCAGTAAGGAATTAGTACATCACCAATCTATGTTATGTTATGCACTCTCAAGTGATCTACCAAAGTAAAGCCTGATGAATATGGGTGATGTACTGAAAAACAAAGCTCGTTAGTTGCAAAGGGATATCATCCAGGAGAAGGTATTGATTTGCAGAATCGTTGCTCCAGTTGCAACGGGAGTGAGAGGCCATCAGAATATTCATTGCCAATGCTGCAACCAAGAATATGATCATCTACCAGATGGATGTCAAAACTTTTTTTTTGTGAATGGTGATCTTCAAGAAAAGTCTTTGTCAGTCAGCCAGAAAGAGGGGAATGGGGGGAGGATTTGAAGACCAGGATAATCCTACGCACGTTTATCGTCTGAAGAAGGCTCTTTATGGGCTAAAGCAGGCACCAAGGGCGTGGTATGACACACTCTCAAAGTTCCTATTGGCCAACAATTTCTTCAAGGGTGTCGTGGATCCAACGTTATTCACACGCAAATCAGGCAAACATATTCTACTTGTTCAAATATACGTAGATGACATCATTTTTGCCTCAACAGATCATAATGCGTGTAACATATTTTCAAAAGAGATGAGCTCTAAATTTTAGATGTCGATGATGGGACAAATGTCATTTTTCTTAGGACTACAAGTTTCTCAAAGTCCCGGAGGCATCTTTATTAACCAAGCAAAATATGCTCTCGAAACCTTAAAGAAATATGGAATGGATCTCTCTGACCCTGTCGATACACCAATGGTGGATCGATTGAAACTGGACGAGGATCTCATGGGGATTCCAGTTGACCAAACTCGATTTAGAGGAATGGTTGGCTCCCTAATGTACCTTACAGCCAGTAGACCCGACCTTGTATTCGCTGTTTGCATGTGTGCTAGATATCAGGCTAAGCCTACCAAAAAGCACTTTGAAGCTATCAAACGTGTCTTTCGGTACTTGAAAGGAACCATTAAAAGGGTCTTTGTATCCAAAAGACAACGCCATGGGTCACTAACAGCTTATGCAGATTCGGATCAATGCGGGATGTCAAGATACAAGAAGAAGTACTTCGTGAAGTGCATAGATTTTCTTGGAGATAGATTGGTTAGCTGGTCATCAAAGAAACAACGAAGCACGGCAATATCAACTACAGAGGCTGAATACATCGCCATGTCTGGATGTTGTGCTCAAATCCTTGGATTCTATCACATCTCAAAGAACTACGAATTTTGACTTCAATAAAATTCCTCTGTACTGTGATAACAAAAGTGCTATTGCTCTGTGCTGTAACAACGTCCAGCACTCTCGCTCTAAACACATTGACATACGGCACCATTTCATCCGAGAGCAAGTGGAAAATAGAGTGGTTGAACTCTACTTCGTGGAAACGAATTATCAACTTGCAGACATCCTCACCAAAGCATTGCCAAGAGAACGGTTCGAATTTCTTCTTCCACGCCTAGGCATGAAGAGTTTTGACACGCCTGAAACCTTAGAAAGCGTCTTCAAGAAGAAAGGAAGAGTAAACCAAATGCTTCGGTAGCCTTGTTTCAATACAATATATATATATATATATATATATATATATATATATATATATATATATATATATATATATATATATGGGTTTGGGATACAGGTTGTGTGTCACAGCCTGATTGACCAGCAATTATTGTTATTAATCATTATCAGGCCCCACAAATAACTGCTGGCCAATCAGGCTGTGACACACAGCCTGATGTCCCCACCTTAACATGTGCCCCTGGGGCACATGTTAGAAAAACCATATATATAAAATAAAAATTAATTAAACTTAAAATTAATTAAAATAAAATAAAATAAAATACTTAGGATCTATTTTAAGTCATTTGGAATTACTAAAAGGCTTGCAATTACTTCAAATTGCAACCCGGTTTAATGTCTGGGCATGGATTACTTTATATCCATGCTTTATGGGAGTAGAGTAAAACAATGGTAATGGGGGAGCTGTTCGCCTGATCTTTTCATCTCAATCAACGACTACAGCTCTTTCAATAGAAACCGGGTCGTTGTTTGAGGGGGAGAGTGAATGTGAAAAAATCTAAGGGGTTATAAAAGACTGTGGGTTGCTATAAAAGTCTAATCTTAGATGGTTGTTGTATTCTAATGGGTTAATATTTGAAGGGGAGTTAATTAATTTTAACTCAAAAGGTCCAAAGTTATCTATTGTTGTAATGTTTAGGGTGTAAAAAGCATTTGCTCTTTGTTTCCTAGCCTTATTAACCAATAGGGACTAAGTTGGCCAATTGCCTAATCTTAGAAATGCCTTAGAAATACTTAAAACAAGAAATAAAAGAAGATGGAAACCAAAGGGACCAAATTTGCCAAGTATGTAACTTAGGAGTATAAAAGGGCGGCGAGTTGCCATTTGGTCAAAAGTTACAAAAATCGGTCAAAGATAAAAACACACACACACACACTCGCAACTCGCCGCCAAGAACGAAGTCTCAAATCGCCGATTTTCAGTGTTTCTTGCAAAGGTAATCTTCGAACCTTAATCTATATCATCTATTATATGTGTATATCAATGGAATCGATCGAAAACACATCAAAAAGTGTAGAAAAATAGATCTAGGGTCGTTTTTAGATGTAAATGCCAATGTAGTGTTGTAAGATGTGACTTAGTTACTGGGAATTGTTCATAAGGTACATATTAATAAGTTTTGATGTGTGGATTTCTATCTCAAACAAAAATGAATGATTCGCCCAAGTTTCTTAATGGCGGGTTGACTTGTAGAAAGAAAAAGTAGGATGTAATGTGTGTCTTATGCGTAGGATAGCCTAGGAATGCCTTAGGATGTGATTAGGTTTGACAAAGGAGGTGCGGGGTTTGAATTTTAAGAAACTAGTCCGAATGGCGAGTTGCGTATGTTTCTTGATGGCGAGTTGGTTATTTTATTAGTTTTTAATAAAATACTCAACCCGCTGGTCCTAAACAGCGGGTTGTCCTAAACAGCGGGTTGCCTAAACAGCGGGTTGCCTAAACAGCGGATTGCCTAAACAGCGGGTTGCCTAAACAGCGGGTTACCTAAACAGCGGGTTGTCTTAATAGCGAGTTGCCATAATTTTCTATTAACTTTATTCCAACAGGTAAACCGCCGTCTCTCGGCGGTTTGGTCGAATATTTTTATATGTTAAAATATTTAACCCGCCCCTTTTAGCGGCGGTTTGCTCGATTCTCCTAACGGCGAGTTGCCATTCTGCCTGGCGGCAGTTTGGGCTAAGATTTATATTTTGACCCATTGAGCCCAATAATCTATCAAGGCTCCTTCGGATGACCCAGTTACTTTTCTAAAACCCCATCCGGGCTTAGTTAACAAGTAATTGATCCTGCTGGATAATTAGTAGATTTTAATCAAACCAGAGTTACAACTGTTTTTAATCAATTGTGGAATGACATGAATTTAATCAATGGTGAAGTTCTCTCTAACTTCGTTTCTCTGCAATTTTTGTCTTCTTTGTTAAATACTCTTTTGCAGAATTAGATGGCAGAACAAAATGTTCCCACTCAACCTCCTATAAGAACAGATGAGCAGATTGTACCTCGCTCTCAGTGGTTAACATCGAGAAAAGCAACCTTCTTTTTCAATGCACAAAAGAATTCAAAAGAACCCATCCTTTCAGATATCAATGGACATCCAAAGTAATACCAACTTCTTCCAAGCATTCACTGCCTCAGCAAATGTTCCTGCTATCTACCTGCAACAGTTCTGGAACACAATGAAATATAACGAGAAGACTGGGGTTTATAGTTTTTCAGTGATACAAGGTTCCAAAAATAAAAAAAAAAAAAAAAAAAAAAAAAAAAAGATCTAAGTGCTGATCTCTCAGAAGGCATTAGCAAGTACTCCCTGTCAGGCCCAGCTCAACTATTTGAGTTACCGCCGTCTTTGGTAACACTGAATTGATTTTGTTAATGATTGGGGTATCCTGAACCTGAGAAATGTCTCCAACATTAGGTGAATTATGTGTAGCAACCATGGAGGCAATTCTAGTCCTAATCAACCGTGCTTTGACAGGAAATACATCGGCAGTGACAAACCCAGACACCCAGTTCTGCAAATGCTGTGGGGAATCGTCACTCAAACTAATGTTGATCATGCAGAGCTGATATGGGAAGAGTTTACTCAAGATCCAGCATTTTCTATCACAGCAAAGCAAGTCACAAAGCCATCTGAAGAAACCCAAAGAAGAAAGTAACTCCTCTTCTCATCCCTTATGGACGGTTTTCCAAGGTGATAATCTACTACTTGGCAAGCAATAACAACATCCATCGACGTCCTGATTTTGCTGTTCATCATACTAGAGATGATTATGTATTAGGAAATCTCAAGTTTGCCCCTAAAGGTGAGTCAGTTGAAGTGTTTTGACTGCAATCCCGATCCCACTGATACTGAAGCCATTCAACAATCCTCTATTATCCTAAGTACGAAAATGGTGCTGAGAATTCAAAGAAAACCCCTCTAGAAAGTGAAACAGGCAACCTATAAAATTTTTTTTATTTTTTTTTTTTTTTTTTATTTTATTAAAGCGTGCTACACCCAAAAACCCCACAACCTCCACACCAGTCAAACAAACCAAGCCAGCTCCTCATCCGACAAAGAAACCTTCCAAGTGTAAGCTTCCACAGAAAGTTAGAAAGGGGAAGCCCACTTTCCAACTTGTTGACGAAAATGATGAAGCTCAACAAGAATCTAATCCTCAAGAAGAAGGTAATGATCCTGATCTCGAACTAGCTAAGAAGTTGAGTTTGGAAACACATCAAGAAAAGGGAGAAGGAGAAGGTGATGATGCTGACCTAGAATGAGCTATCAAGCTTAGCTTGGATCCAGCCTTTCTGCCTCAAGGTCGGGCACCTGTTAGAGGAGTAACGATCAGGGACCCAATATCAGAAACAACTTCGAAACTGCATGAAGTAGTAGGCAAGGGAAAGGCCGTTATAACTGAAGAACAAGTAGCTCATTCCCTGATCGATCTGTCAAAGAAGAAAAGAACTACTGATCAGTTTATCCTTGTTAGGCGTGATCAAACTCCTCCTGATTCGACAACTGGACCCTCTTCTCAACCCGATGATGACACATCAGAGAAGGTGATCCATGAATCTTCATCCACGTCGGATTCAGAACGAACAGAAAGTGAAACAGAAACCGCTGCTCCTAAAGATGACAAAGATCAAGGTGAAGTAGACTCGTCTACCGGGTCACCACCACCCCCCCCCCCCACATCAGGAGTAAGCATTCCTGTATCAGACCCTTTGAAAGGCGCATGAGGATTTTGGATGGACCAGACCTGAGCCCATGAAAGAAGACTAGACTGGATCAGACTTTGAAATTTACAATGTGACTCATCTGACCAAACCCTGAGCACATGGATGATGAATTCCTCGCCACAGCCTACCCAAAGGTTCATGAAAACCTGAAGCTCATAACTGACGAACGTGTCATCGATGATAAACCAGAAAGTCATTCTGGTTCTATGTCTTCCATGAAAAATCTCGATGACACTTTTAACTTTGGGGATCAATTCCTTTATGACAAACCAACCGAAGATGATCAGGATAAATCCAAAGTTAGAGAGGAGTCTGAGTCCACCATACCTGATCCAGATCAGACAGTAACGTCAACTCCTCCAGTGATTGCTCCCTTCACAGATGTCACATCTTCTAAGCCGTCATTACTGGTCACTCCTCCACCAATCAACACGGAAGCTACAACAATCACCACATCTCTCCCTGAAATCACTCCATTCATCGCCCGCAGCTAAGATGTGCAAGATTGGAGTAAGAGATGTCTGAAGTAAAGAAGACTGATCACTCGCTGGAGTTTTGGCTTCAATTAGATCCCAAGTTCCTACGGCTGTTGATAAATATCTAGGAACAAAACTTGATGATGCTCTCCTTAAGGTTCTTGAATGACACACTGCAGATTTAATCGAGAAATACTCTGTGCTGCCTGGCCCAGAGTCTATCCAGAATCAAGAATCTGAAAAGAGTCCGAAGGAGATTATCAGAATCAAAAAGGAACAAGGTGAGGAGAAACAAGATTCAACTTACTCCATCAGGTCAACTGATAAAGTTACTCTGAAGAATTTGACCTAAAGAGTGCTCTCTTCAAGCACATGAATAAGATCAAGTCTGCAAACCGAAATACTGCCAACTACCGTCTATACCATGCACTTATGGAAGCTCTGATAGCAGATGAAGACGCCATGGATAAGGAAGTTGCAGACAAGGTTAAAGATCACAAGAGAAAGCATGATAGTGATGATGATGAAGACGATGATAGGAGAAGGCCCTTCAGCCTGAATAAACCAGGGTAGGTCAACAAAGAGAAGAAGATCTGATTCTGCCACTTCTGGGTCAGCTCAACCTCCTCCGAAAGATGATGACCAAAGTTCAAAGAAACCAAGGGATTCTGATGCATCTGCTACCAAACAACATCCAGCTCTAACCTCAACTGGATGGCAGATCACTGATACAAGAGATGCTGGTGCCGACTCTTCGATGCACAGATCTGATCCTGAATTAGAACATTCTAAACAATCTTCAGATGACATTCCAATGCAGGTTGAAGGGAATGACTCAGATATGGAGGACACTGACAATGCTCACATTCCCAAGGTGTCAACCACTACGTGGTTTAAGCCGATTCCAGAAAGTGAGAGACCTGCTACACCTAAACCAGAATGGACCATTCCCCCGAATGATCTCCCAGAACCAGAGAATAACTGGGCAAATACATACGCCACAGCATATAAAGTTCCTGAGGAGCACAAGCTTCAAAGGAAGACATATGATATTAGGTCGTTCATCAAATGGTTCTACAGACGAACAGGAAAGAAGAAGCTCTGCAAAGCTGATTTAGAAGGTCCAGCTTTCAACCTTGTTAAAGCCTTTCATAAGAACAACGTCTTTCTTCAATATCAGATGGATGAATGCCATAAGCTGCTGACAAATAAGGTTGATTTGTGTAATCCTGAGGGTCATCAAATTCTGAGATATATATATGAACCACTGCCCTTAGGAGGACCACCAGGTCAGGTAACTATTCAACCATAATTCTTCTTCAATAAGGATCTAGATTATCTTCTGACAGGTGACAAAGAGCAAAAAATTGCCTTATCCATATCTAAGCTTAAAGCCACTCGTTACCTAGACTTTGGCCTTGAAGAATTAGTTCCATCTATGTGGGTTGAAAGTGAACAAGAATATGACATCAGTGCGGTCTATGGCATCACTTACTGGTGGTTTAGGAGAAAGGAATTCTACATCAACAAATACAGTGAGCCCTCTGATCGTGAAGCAGTCAGATCGCAGATGCGAATTCTCAGTGTGATCAGTGTCAAGGTATTCAAAAAATACATAAGAAAGTAGAACAACTACCTAAAAGATAAGATTCATGACGACTGATTACCAAGAGTAACAAGATCGCCGAACAGATTTTACTAAATCTTTACCCAAATGATTTTGAAGATCTGTTCCTCCTCAATATTCAAGAAAAGCTCAACCATCTGTCCAAGACAGAGAAGACTAGTCTTTACACAGCAGTCAACATGTGGATAAGAAACCTGGTGATTAGGAATCTTGTAGGAGACTTACAGCTCGGGATTGAAAGTTATCAAACAAAGATCAACCTTGAACGTCCAAATTAGGATGCAGCCGACTATTACTTCAAAGAAGATTATACAGATGTCCCTAACAAGATGCCGTGGTCTACAGAGACATAAATGAAAAGAAAGTTGATGAGGCAGAATGACTTCACAAGTTTATATGGACTTTGACAGATCAGGAAAAGCTAGACCACATGGTTAAAGAATTTCATCTGTACGAGTACAATAAGGGCATGGAAACTAAGAAGTGGTCAGAGGATGACAAGAGAAGAAGCAAAGACTTCATCACAGCAATCGAGAAAAGACTACAGATTAGAAGGATCTATTGAATTCTAGAAAGCTTTGTTGGAGGAAGAATAAGAGATATTGACTACAGGCTGATCAACAGAACAACGTGACGACATCGTCATTACAATCAAAAGGTCATTATTCTTAGGATGAATAATATACCCTCACATTAGTAGTAGTTAATCTCTGATGAGTAAGTGTAGGAGTAATTTATATCCCTGCAACGATTGGAGGGGAGCATTTTTTATATGTCTCTTACATGACTGCAATTAAGGCCATACTTTCTCCCAAATTTTATAAAAATATTTCAATCAATTGGATATCCAAAATGTCAAAGGTTTAAAATTTTTTGATAAGGAAAATGTATTAAAATATGTGTATAATAATAACCGTGATTATTAGGACTCATATATACTCCGCCCAAACGTGCTAAACAATTTGGGGGGGGGTGGGGGAGGGGGGGGGGGGGGGGGGGGGGGGGGGAGTATACCGAAGACACATTTTGAGGGGAGCGTTTCTGAAAAAAACATCAAAACCGATCGTGTACGAAACGCTTTGATTTTTTTATCATAGAGTAACTTAATTGAATTTTCAATTGTTTGATGAAAGGAGAACTATACCAGAAGACCGACCATGCATTTTACTTAATTGGAGTATAAGGTTGGTAAGGTAGGTACTATTACCTAATGGATCCACCATAACCAGGAATCTACCCAGGGACAATCCACTAGTTAGTGTAGAAGTCCTTAGGTATGACATAAAAAAGGAGTAAAAGTGAGAATAAGGGAAAAGTGCCGACTGAGATGGAGCTAGTACTGGAATAAACCCAACAAGGTTCTAGTCATGAAGTCTCGGTAAGCACTGAAGGGGTTGAAGAATTAAAAAGAATTGTAAAGATAAAGGGTGTAAAGAAAGAAGCCCTCCATTCACTTAGGCAGAAACCGGGTCAATTCATATGCTGCCAGAATCACTAAGATGATTGCTGACATTGAAGATCGACATCATGGACCCAGTGATGCAATGCACAACCCTCCCTAGCCACTCAGAATCTTTCAAAAGATTTCTGTTTCATTTCTCACGGAGACTAAACACGTTATCTATTGACTTTCTCACTCCGAGTTAGTTGATATTGAACAGGTGGCAGTCTGCTCCAGCCTCCGATTACTAGAACCAAAACGCACTATTGAGTCTAGAGCCAAGAGATCGTCAATTAATCTCATTAGGACACATATCCAATTCTCTTGTCTTTCACACACTGTGGAAACAAGTCTATCCTAAGAGTCCTACGCATTATCATTGTGATATTGCCAGAACATCCGAGTGAAACGATGGTTTTTCACAATGAAGATGGAAATCCTGCTAGAGCCAACATCAAACAAGCTCTAGGTAGGTGACTTGTGCGATTCTATAAGAATCAATCTTGTGACAACTGGAAAGAAACGATGGTGCGATTCTGTGTGAATCAATCTTGTTCCAGTATAAGAATTGACGGTTATTGATCATTTGACAAACAATCAAAACTCTCGAAGTGTTACAAAATTCTTTCATAAGAAACACTTAGTCTGTCTTTTCAAATCAATTTTCTCTTTATTACTAACTGTTTCATTACAGGATATCTTAAAGATGGAGATGGAGATGGAAATTCCCAGTTCCTGAGATGTCAAGTAAATAACCGAATGCCAAGACACGACCTACACTTGTTATGATGTTATGAAAGACCTCATAAAGGTGTCAAAGCTTCCGCAAACTCTGATGTCATGTATTTCTTCACAAGTGCACAAGATGGCGATCCATCACAAGATGATGTAAGATTATGTTTGGGCGATGATCTCAAGAAAGCTCAAGATCACAGTCAAAGACAAGCGTAAGATGAATCAAAAGATTACTATCCCAAATGTACAAGATATCAAATGTCTACGAGCTAAAGACTGAAGTGATTAAAGTTTGGTATTTTCAGGGGTGACCTCCCTTAGGGGGAGATTGTTAGATATTAGAAAAAGACTCGGTCACCCCGTGTATTTTACTGTTTATTATAGCTCGTAGTTTAATAGTTAATAGTACGTTTTTCGGTTTTAAGTCGGGTACGAATACCCGGTATATTGTAAGTACTATATATAGCCTCTTCCAACTTTGAAAGAGGGAAGCTAGTCATTATTTTACTTTCATAGAAAAACACTTTCTCTTTCTAGATATTCTCTCTCAAGTGTTTCTCTCTCTAGAAACTAGCCAAATCCAAGAATCGACCCCGTGTTATGATATAGGATAAACCACAGTAATTAATAATAATTAAAATAAAAAAATAATAAAAAAGGGGGAGTTTGTTCGGCCGGTTATTAAGAAAAAAATGAGCTTAATTATAAAACAAATTTGTATTTGAGTAAGTAGGATTGTTAAAAAGGCAATTATTTAAAACCCTTTTTGAAACACTATAAATACAAATCATTCTTCTCTGTCCCCTTTGTTATTTTTGGTCGACCGAAACCCTAAGCAGGAAGAAAAAAAAAGATTTTTTTATCAAGATTCAAGTTGGTGGTTTGTGTAATCAAATCAAGGTTTTTAGGTAAGTTCTTAAACTCTTTTCAATTAATCTTCTTTTTAAATTAATGTAACACTAAATTGATGGAATTAGGGTTTCCATATTCTCTGTAAATTAATGATGTTAAACTAATTAGAAGTGATTATGGATAAATTATAAGCGTTTTGGTGTAATCGGTTAGGTCTAGAATGCGTTAGAAAAGGAATTTGGTTTGGGCAGAATTTTAAGTCATGTTGGTCGATTAATATCCCAATGATGGTAACGTGTTTTATTATCAATTTTATGTCCATTGATAAGTTCAGAGAGTCTAGTTTTCAAAAAGTCCGGCCACGATCGATTTAGAGGTCGGGAAGTTGGTCTAATGATTTTCGTTAGAAAAGTTGTCAAAACAGTAAATTCAGGTCAGATTTGGGTCTAATTTCGGGGAGTAAAACCCCTACTTAAAATTCAAATTAGGGTTACCAAAAATCAAAGGTCATATTTTAGGTGTCTATTAACTCTAGTTCGAAGGGATAGCGCTAAAACATTTTCTAATTATTTTTAAGGATGTCAAACTTTTTGGTGTGCGTTCAGGTCCGAATCTGAGTACTTTGTAAAGATGAATTTTTATAAAATAGTTTCACTTAATAAGACCATTTTTCATTAATGCAAGATTCTTTTGTGTTAAGGTATTGTCATGACACTTTGTGTCCATTTATGTTTATTCATTTAGTTTTCTCTATTGTTGACACCATTGTGTTGTGATGATACCCATGAAGTTACGCCTAGTGTTTCTGCCTTGGCGGGGTGTGACATAACTCAGAACATGTTACCAAATGGACCAAGGATCATCCTTTAGACAACATCATCGGTGAACTTGAAAGACTTGTTTCCATAAGACTCCAACTCTATGAACAAGCCTTATTTTGTTACTATGATGCCTTTCTCATATTAGTTGAACCAAAGAACTATAAAGACGCATTAACTCAAGCATGCTGGATTGAAGCAATGCAAGAGGAGCTTAATGAATTTGAATGTCTTGAAGTCTGGGAACTCGTTCCTCATCTAGATAAAGTGATGGTTATTACTTTAAAATGGATCTATAAGGTGAAACTTGATGAATTAGGAGGAATTCTAAAAAACAAGGCTCAATTGGTTGCTCGTGGTTATCGTCAAGAAAAGGGAATTGATTTTGAGGAATCTTTTGCTCCAGTGGCTAAACTTGATGCTGTTCAAATTTTCCTCGCATATGCTGCTCACATGAATATGATCGTCTACCAAATGGATGTTAAGACGACATTCTTGAATGACATTCTACGTAAAGAAGTTTATGTTAGCTAACCGGACGGGTTTGTGGATCAAGACAATCCGAATCATGTGTACAAGCTTAAGAAGGCTCTTTATGGGTTGAAACAAGCTCCTCATGCGTGGTACGATCTATTGTCGAAGTTTCTACTCTCACAAGAATTCTCTAAAGGAACCACGGATCCTACATTGTTCATCAGAAGACAAGGCAAATATATTCTCCAGGTATAAATCTATGTTGATAATATAATCTTTCCGTCTACTACACCTGAACTATGTGAACAATTTTCAAAAATAATGTATTCAAAGTTTAAGATGTCGATGATGGGCAAAATATCATTTTTTCTAGGACTACAGATTTCACAAAGTCCCAAAGGCATCTTTTTAAACCAGTCTAAATATGCTTTAGAATCATTGAAAAAATATGGTATGGAATCTAGTGACCCCGTGGATACTCCCATGGTGAAGAAATCCAAACTGGATGAAGATCCACAAGGGAAAGTTGTTGACCCTACACACTATCGTAGAATGGTTGGCACCCATTATAACAACCCAAGGATTTTCATTAAATACAAAACCTATTTTACTATGATCACAATTATACGGGAAATGTTTTGCTTTATTACATTACTTATATATCTTAGTATGTCATAATTAAAGTAGACAAGCTCATGCAACCTATCTAGAGCAATCCTATCTTCATATATGTCAAGCAAACATCATAACATGTCAAGTCAATATCATCCTATCATCATTACAAAGTACATTATTCCTATAATGTACCATTCACAACGTTATATCTAAACGGGCTTTAAACCGTTATCATATACCTCTAAACCCTAATTCCATGAAAGATTAATATCTAAAGTGAATGTACAAGATACTAAAGCATATGTACAAGTAATATAACATCTCATATGAATATACATTCTATCCAAAGAAAGGTACAAGTCCTTAAAAGCTCAATATACAAGTCATTAAGCATGATCTCTAAAATAGCCGTTTTACCTCCAATTTCTTCATCACCACTTATGTACAAGCTACTATACTCATTCTACAATTTTAAACCCCTAATTAATCTCTTCATAAAGCCTTCACACACATATTTACACTCAAAACCCTAATTCAAAACCCTAAACCTAAAACCAAGCTAGCATTCTAAACCATGTCACGCTCTTCATTTTTACCCCATTGTAAACCTAAACCAACTCTTAAATAAGATATAAAAACTTAATTTAAACATTATCAATCATTTTCAAACATCATTCCATCATCATTTCATCATTCTACTTTAATTACACAAGAAATAAATCCAGGAAACCCTAATTGTACTCTAATTGTGATTTTGACCCGTTTACTCATTTTCAAACCATCTCATTCTCAAGTAAGAAACCAAGAGTCAATGTAAACCCATAAAATAATGTTTTAAAAAACCTTATCCATCATTAACCAATCCTTACATCAACAATGTACGAGGAATTACAAAGCTAGAAACCCTAAAAAGCCATATATGAACCCTAATACCAAGCTACGTCTTATTTCTTTCAATTTCAACCCATTTTAACTAAAAACCAACGATCAAACTCATTGAAATACTTATTTAAAAGCTCTAGAATCGATATTCCATCATTCCTAATCAAGAGAATGCAAAATATAAACCAAGAATCTAGATACATCAATAAAACCCTAAACGTGCCCTAATCAAACCCGTGACCCTCATTTCTTCCAATTTCTAAACCCATATTAAACACCACCCAATTGCTAATCTTTGTTAATCCTTCCTATATCAGACCTTGGCTACATATATTAACTATCCTTAATCAAGTACACATGAAATAAAAGCTTGAAAACTTGTGAAACCCTAGTCGAACCCCAAAACAGCCCGAACCTCTTCACTATCAATTTTGACCCATTTTAAACCATTCCAAGTGCAAAATTCTTATGTGAACCTCTTCTAGAATCCCTCAAGCAGCTTACCCACCTGCTATGACCATTTCTTGGTCTCAAATGAAGCCACATGATGGCCTTGTTGGCCTACTTTAGCCGCGGCCACCACTACACCCAAAACAACCTTCATAAGCTTCCACCTTACACCATAGCCTTCCTTACTCAGCCCCTATACTCTCCATATCACCCCACATGTGTCCTCACCTGGTCTCTTAGCATCCTTAGTCACCAAGTTCCAAAATTACTATAAATAGGAGCACATATACTTCATTCTAACTCATCCCCCACTTCTTCTTTCTATAACCCAATTGAGCAAACATTCTCTGCTCCATATGATCCTAGGATCATATAAGAAGATCATTCAAGCAAAGCTTTGAAGATTTGAAGCCCCGGGAACAAGATACAAGGCGTACGAGTGGAAATACTACCCGAAATGACCCGTTTCCACCATTTTTGATCCTTGAAGCTCAAACCCAGGTTTTGAATGTTCTACTTCTGCTACTACACCCTTATAATGTTCATATGATCCTAAATATACTCTTGTTAAAGTTTCATAACTCAATTCATGCTCATTTTCCATTTTGATCCAAAACCGTACACCCGAAACCCTAATTTCGCGTTTTTCTTAAAACTAAATATTATAATGATTAAATATTGTTATAATCTATCCTAGCATGCTTAACTAATGTTAAAATAACCACTTTATTGATTAATGAAGGAATTTGAACTTAAAACCCGCGCGTTTACGTTTTGAAACCCTAATTTGACCCGTTTTGCTTCCTAGCTTAACGAATCGTTATTTTAAACTTGTGTTGCATTAAAACTTCATATTTTAGTTTATTATAACTTATAAATGTCTATTAAAATGTTAAACTAAGCTTGCATGGCAATTTGGACATGTTTTGTAATTATAATCCATGCAAGGGGTATATATCGTAACTTTCGGAAACTTATAACTAAAAGGACTAAAAGTGTCATTTTATCAAAGTTATAACTCCAGGGGTCATTTATGTCACTTTTCAAAGTCCAAGGTTTACTTGGTATATCTTTCAAAGTTGAAGGACCAAAGTCGTAAAAATGCAAACTCCAAGGGCTTATTTGCAATTTTCCAAACCCCAGGGTCTAAAATGTAACATTTTGAAAAAGTATAAAATCATATCCAAAACATTATATGACATAACTTTAATTAACGCTTCTCGTGCTTAACATTTCTAGATATTGAATAAAACGCTTAAAACCGATCATCCGGAAGCTATATTGTACCACAATACTAGGGAGCTTCATATTAAGAGGTTTCATCTTGGTATTACGTTCTGACTGAGTTGTTGGGTTTACGATTTAAAGTGCCCTAGCTCCTCAAACGTTTACTGAATGACTTCTGAATTATGATGGCCCGAACGGTGATACAATAATTCCAAACTCTTCAATCAAACTCATAACTCTTAAACCAAAGTTCTAAAGTACAATCTTCCTAAGACTTGACATATTCTACTCAGGTTGTGTGATGTGGCTGTTTACTATCATTTGCTATATCAACCTTCCCTGTTAAGATTGTGATAAGGTCGTCAGCTTTCATTTTTGAAATATTTATTACATCTACCCATCAGGTGAGTTCATAGCCTTGCTTTTCAATCTTTTGAATGCTTTATAAACCCGCGAGGGTGATACATGCTTGTTACAAACTCTTTTACATACTTGTTTATCTTAAAACAATGTGATTACTTTTCAAAGACTTAGTGAGTTCATAGCCTCGCTTTTCAATCTTTCAAATGTTTTATAAACTCGCGAGGGGGATACATGCTTGTTACAAACTCTTTTACATACTCGTTTATCTTATAACAATGTGATTATTTTTCAAAGACTTAGTGAGTTCATAGTCTCGCATTTCAATCTTTTCATAAACCTATAAGGGGGATACCTGCTATAGATTACGAATACAAGTTACATGCTATTCTAATATATCATTACAATTGCTGCCTAAGTTATCTATCCTACAAGTCGTTAAATTTGACTTCAAGTCGTTAAATTGACTTTGGATATTAATGTGTTAATATTATAAGCTCTTCAAGTCATTAGATTAACTTTTGATAATAATGTGTTAGTACGATGTGCTTATATTGCAATTACCTACACCGAGGGCCCAGTATCTCTTTATATATAAATATCACATCATTTTTGTGGAATATATTATACACTAGTCAGTTTGTGTGCCATGAGCTAACCAGACTATACATACCATACAGACCAAATAGAAAGGTAATACCGGATAATACATTGTTACTTAATGCTAATTGTATTCTTTCAATATTACTAATAAGGGTGTATAATAACAATATCATTATTACATAAAAATTTGTTTAAACAATTATTACACTATGACTTGTATTCAAACTGTTTATTAAACCTATGAATTCCCTCAACCTATGGTTGCCTTTTTAGCAAGTTTATCTCAGGATTATTGACAAAATACGGCACGGAGTGTCATGGACTCGAAGATGGCCTAAACTGTAACATTCACATTGTAGTAAAACCCTACTTTTGGGACCTGCATTTTGTAAAAACTCTGAATATAATGAATGATAACTAAATTTTTCCAACAACGTCTCTTTTAAAGTTGTTTTCTATGATTATGATTGTTGTATCCATGAAGTAATACCCCATATTACCTTTCGCTGCTATATTGTAAAAATGGGGGTGTTACATAACACGCCCCGGACCCTTATTCTGCTGCAACCCAATTTGGGGGTGTTACAGATTGGTATCAGAGCCAAGGTTATAGAGAACCAGGTCAAATATTTTTGCTGGACTATAACCATTTTCAAACATTGCATTCATACAAAGGGGTTTTTACGGGACATACATACACTAATTGTGCATTAGTCGGTTAGGCTAGATGCATGCATGATTAATATTCATGATTGATATACATGTTATAATATAAATGTATATTTTTATAAGAGTCTTATATTAGCATACTTATATAAGCTAATTTTGATTTCAGATAATATCATGTCAGATTCTGAGCATTCTACAGTTACATACACATCAGTACCCTTTCCAGTTGAGGACGATTCAGACATTGGTTCAACAGGAATCAATGGACCACCCATGATGCCAGAGGACCCATATGCTTACATAATGGCTGCTTATGAGGTTCCACCATCGCCTGATTACATACTTGGCCCTGAGGTTCCACCATCGCCAGACTACATACCTGGCCCCGAGGAGCAGCCACTACCTGCTGATGTTGCCTCACCCACTACAAATTTACCAAGATATGTTCCTGAGTCTGATCCAGAGGAGGAGCCGGAGGAGGACGATGAGGATCCCGAGGAGGATCCAGCTGACTACCCTGCTGATAAGGATGATGATGATGATGAGGATGAGGACGAGGATGAGGATGAGGAGGAGAAGGAGGAGCACCCAGCTCCGGCCGACTCTGTCCCACCTATATACCGTATGACCGCCAGGATATCTATCCGGGACGAGCCATCCATATCACTTTCTCCTAGGGAAGAGGACGAGAGGCTTCTTGCCTTAACCACCCCACCACCATCACCACGTACTCCACTATCATCTCCATTACCACAGATACCATCACCACCACAAAATAGCCGCTACTCCATATTGAATCTCGAGAGTTGTTTACCTCTTCGAAAGAGGGTGCGTTTTGCTTCTCCCACCCCTAGTCGTGTGGTCGGGGAGAGTTCAGCAGCCGGTGCTGCTAGGCAGGATAGACCTACCATAGCGAGGGAGGACCTTTATGGATTTGTCGATATAGTTGATGTCCCTCCTAGATGTTCGACTTCTAGGGATTAGACAAGACGATTAACGCAGAACATGGGGATGAATCTGTAGGAGCCATCGAAAAGATTCACCGACCACCAATAGATGGGTCAATCAAGGTCCCGATCTTGCTACCATTGTTGAGGAGGAACTACCGCATGTATGGTTTATGGGAGGAGCACAAGATGACCGTCCAACAGAGAAGCCGATTCAACTTGTTTGAATAGGGAATAGGCCTATTCATCGTCGTTTTAGCAATGATTATATAGAAAGCGGCTAAGATGGCTCCGTACGGCTTGGGGGCTAAACCATGGATTCTATGACTAGGCTCGTTCAGATGTTATGTTCATTACGCATTATAGTAGAGGCGCAGAGTGCATTGATTTCAAGTTTACAGTCAGCAGATTCACATGAACAGAGGGGGGGGTGGGGGGTGATTACAGAGTTATTGGCATCAGACCACAAGAGACAGGTTCAGTTGACTAAGACATTGAGGTTGCTAAAAGGACTACAGACACAGATGGTCGAGCTATAGAGGCAGCATGGACCCGCAAAAGGTCCGGCACAGCCTGATGCATCAGGAGAGGCTGGTAGCAGTTCCTAGATTTGGTTATGTTATAGCTATGCTATGCAGCCTGTTAAGTATTGATGGGTTTATTCGCAGCTAGCAGACTGTATAGATCTTTGTTTTGTTTTAGCTACCCAGTATAGGTCATTTGGTTCAGGAATTATCTACCTTGTACAGCAATGCGATAAGTGTTCGGGTATATCCCGGCAAGTATGGTTTTAGATGTTTCTTTTGTCTTGTAACCTATAGAATTCATCATCTTTGTATCTGAACCGAACGTGTTATGTTTTTTTCCAAGTTAAAATATGGAAAAGGACGGATTAATGTTAATCTATGAAATCAATTTATTATAATGAATGTCAGGATTTGGTTATACCACGATTAATTTCAATAACAGTTATACATTTCACTGTGTAAATGTTAATCGTTTTATTTATGTGTATATTAATTATGTTATAGTTATGATTTTTATGAATCTAACGGGGTATTATGTTTTCTTGTGATTTAAAGAAAATGGCACCAAAGAGAAGGACCACGAGGTTAAACCCAGATGCAACACCAACACCAGTCACAGACACTCATACCACTACATCTGTCACCAATGCCCAAATTCAGGCAATGATTAACGAAGGCGTTACTGCTGCACTGGCAGCACGTGATGCAACCCGGAATGGCGATGATAGCCATACTTCAGGAACGGGTGTCAGAAGGCCTGTGCAGGTTGCTCGTGAATGCACCTACCTGGACTTCCTAAAATGCCAACCCTTGAACTTCAAGGGCACTGAGGGAGTTGTTGGACTCACTCAGTGGTTTGAAAAGATGGAGTCTGTTTACAGCATAAGCAACTGTACAGTAGCATGCCAGGTCAAATTTGCTACGTGTACCCTGCAAGGAAATGCTCTTACATGGTGGAACTCCCATGTTAAGACCACTACTCCTGAAGCTGCCTATGCAATGCCATGGAGGACACTGAAAAAGATGATGACAGACAAATACTGCCCAAGGGGCAAAATTAAGAAACTGGAGTTCGAAATGTAGAATTTGAAGGTAAAGGGTAACGATGTGGTAACCTATAGCCAACGTTTCCAAGAACTGGCACTAATGTGCGATCGGATGTTTCCGGAAGAAATAGACCAAGTTGAGAAATATGTCGGTGGCTTGCCCGACATGATCCATGGCAGTGTGATGGCAACTAAGCCAAAAACTATGCAGGATGCCATTGAGTTCGCCACTAAACTCATGGACAAAAAGATCAACACTTGGGCTGAACGTCAGGCTGACAACAAAAGAAAGTCTGATGACACTGCCAGGAATAACCAGAATCAGCAACCAAACAAGAGACAAAACACTAGAAGAGCTTATGCCGCAGGAAATGGTGATAGGAGACCATACGGAGGGCCTAAACCTCTGTGTTCCAAATGTAACTATCACCATGATGGTCCTTGTGCTCCCAAATGCCACAAGTGCAACCGATTTGGTCATTTAGGTCGTGACTGCAGAAGTCCCCTAAATGTCAACACTGGGGCTAATCAGAGGGCTTGTTTTGAATGTGGTGCTCAAGGGCATTTCAAGAAGGATTGCCCAAAATTGAAGAACAACAACAACCGGGGTAATCAGGCTGGAAATGCCAAGGCTCAGGCAAAGGTGTATACCGTGGGCAATGCAGGGGCAAACCCAGACAACAATGTCGTCACGGGTACGTTTCTCCTAAACAACCCGACATCATTTATTTTATTGATACCGTGCCAAAGAAGTTTTGGGTATCTACTGCATTTAGCTCTCGAATTGTTATCACCCAACGCATAGATTCATGATTATGAATTGTTCGAATAGCCGACGGGCGAATATTGGGTTAAACACTATTTTCCGGGTTATAAGTATAAACCTCTTAAATTAGCCTTTCAACATAGACCTATGCCCGAGAAACTAGATAGTTTTTGACGTAATAATTGGTAGGATGTGGTGGCAAAGTACTACATGCTGTTATTGTCTGACGGAAAAGATCGATCGTATTCTATTTGGAGACGAAACTTTTCATCGTCGTGGTGTACGGAAAGCACAATAAACCACGGGACCGATTAACATCATCTCGTGTATTAGGCTTAGATTATAAATAATTTAATTTTATTTTTTTTTTTTTTTTGATTTTTTTTTTTTATTAATTAATTTTTTTAAATTTTTTTTAATTTATTTTTTTTATGTGTTTTATTTAATTTTTATTATTTTAATTTATTTTAATTATTTTTTTTTAATTTTTTTTTATTTTTTTATTATTTATTTTTATTTATGTTATAATTTTATTTTTATTTAAAAGTTTTTTTTTTTTTAAAAATTTTTTTTTAAAAATTTTTTATAAAAAATTTTTTTAATATTTATTTTATGTTTTTTTATTTTTTTTTTATATTTTAATTATATTTAAAAAAATTTTTTTTTAAATTAAATTTATATTTATATATGTTTTTTATTTAAAAAATATTTTAAATATTTTAAATTTATTTTTTATTATATTTTTTTTTTAAAAAAATAAATTTATTAATAAATATACAACCTTTCTATCCCTAAAATAATAATTAAGGGTAAAATATACCAAAACTCACTAAAAAAATACAAAAACAAACAACAAACCTACAAAAAAATACAACAAAACACACAAAAAAAAGAAATAAAAAAGACAAAAACAACCAAAAAAAAACTAAAACAAAATAAAAAAAACCCAACCAACACAAAAAAACACCAAAACCCAAAAAAAATAAAAAAAACATACCACCCAAAAACTAATACCAAAAAACAAAAAAAAACAAAAAAAAACCAAACACCCCACCTCCGAAAAAAACCCCTAAAAAAAAAACCTAACCCCAAATAAACAACAAAAAAAAAACAAGAACAAACACAATAAAGAAACCCAAACCCCAAAAAAACCAAAAAAAAAAACACAACCAAAAAAAAAAAAAAAACCCATACCAAAACAAAAAAAATAACTACAAAAACAGAAAAAAAAAATAAAACAAAACCAAACACAAACAGTAACAACCGAGACCACCTAAAGCAAAAAAAAAAACTAGAAATATCAAGAAAAAAAACACAAAACAACCCAGAACCAAAATAAAAGAATAAAACTTAAAACAAAAACAAAATAGCAAACCACCCAAAACCAAAAGAACACAACCCTAAGAAATACAAAAAAACCCTCAATAAAAAAAAAAACCACAAAAAAGACCCAATTAAACCTACATCAAATACCAACACACAAAACAACAAAAACAACTAAAAAAATATATAAAAAAAAAACAAAAACAACAAACCGACAATCAAACATCCCAAAAAAGAAAAAGAAAACCCAAAAACAAATATACCACAAAACCAAAAAAAAAAACAAAACCAAACCCAAAAAAAAAAGACAAAAACAAAAAAACAAAAAAAAAACACCCAACAAAAAAACAACCAATATCAAAAAGAAAAAAACCGCAAACATAAACCCACAAAAAAACCACACCATCAACAAACCTAACAAACACACAACAAAAAACCTACACCCCACAAAAAAAAACAAGAACCACAAACCAAAAACAACCAAAAAATATACACACCCACAAACCAAAAAAAAAAAAACAAAAAGATAAAAAAGCCAGAAATCAAAAAATAACCCAAAAACAAAAAAAAAAAAAAAAAAAAAAACAAAAAATACACCACCCGACAAAAAAAAAAAAACCCCAAAAAAAAAACACCCAAAACAACCAAAAAAAAAAAGAAATTACTAAAAAAAAAAGAACCACCAAAAATCAACAAACAAAAAAAACACAAAAAAAAAAAAACACCAAAAAACCACAAAAGAAAAATAAAACACAACACAAAAAAGAACAGTCAACACACAAACAAAACAACACCAAAACAACAAAGAGACCCAAAAAAAAAACCAGCAAATTATCGGAGCAGGGTCAAAACAACCTAAAACTAATACCAAACAAAATAAACAAACAAAAAAAAAAAACCCCAACAAAAAAAAAAAAAAATAAACAAAAAAACCCCACCAAAAAATAAATCAAAAAAAAAAAAAAAAATCAAAAAAAAACAACAAGAAAACCTAACAAAACAAATCCCCCACTCACCCCCCAAAAAACAAATAAACCCCAATACAACAAACCAAAACAAAAAAACAGAAGACTCCCACACAAAAAGAACAAAAAACAACAAATACAAACAAACACCAAAAAACACCCCAAAAAAAGACCGGAAAAAACCACACCCAACACAACAAAAATCCATAAAAAAACAAAATAATAAAAACAAAAAAAAAAAAAAAAACAAGTAACCAAAAACCCAGCCAAAAAAAACCCACCCAAATACTCAAAAAACAAAACCCCCCCAAAAAAAAAAAGAAAAAACAACAAAAAAAAACCAAACAACCACAAAAAAAAACAACAAAAAAAAAAAAAAAACAAACCCAGCAACCAAAAAGCCAAAAAAAAAGTAAATCTAAGACCCAAAAAAAAAAACAAAACAAAAAAAAATAAAAATAAACAACACAAAAAAAAAACTAACAAAAAAAAAAAAAAACAACACAACCCAGAACAAACAAAACCAAAAAAACAAACAAAACAGACAAAAACACCAAACAACCCAAAGAAAAAAAAACCACCCAACCCAAACACAAAATAACAAAAAACAAACAAAAAACAAAACAAAATAACAAAAAAAAAAAAAAAAAACAAGAATCAAAAAAAAACATACAAAACAAAAAAACACCCAACAAAAACCCACCCAAACCCCTAAAACAACAACCAAAACAGAAAAACAACAAACCAAAAACTAAAAACAAACAAGAAAAAACCCCACAAACCCCCTAAAAAAAAAAAACAAAAACACCGAAAAAAAAAAAACCAAAAAACTCAAGAAACCCAAAAACCAATAAAATCAATTAACCACAAAACAAAAAAAAACAAACATAATAAAACATCAACAAAATAAAAATACCACCCAAACGAATAACGAAACAAAAAATAAAAAATAACAAACAAATACCCACAAATAAAAACAAAAAAAACCCAAAAACCACCAAAAACAACACCCAAAGAGCAACAAACAATAACAAACAACAAGAAAAAAAAACGAAAAACAACAAAACAACAAAAAAAACAAAAAAAAACCCCACTAACACACCCGAAAAAAACAAAACAAAACAAAGACCCAACACAAAAAGACAAAAAAACCAAAAACCCAAAAAACAAAAACGAAACAAATAGAAAGATACCCCAAAAGAAGAAAACAAGCCAGAACCCCAAAAAAAAAGACGCAAAACAAAACCAAAAAAAAACAAAAAAATAGCAAAAAATACAAAGAACGCCCACATAAATTAACAATCAAAAAAAAAAACCAACGAAAAAAACATCAAAAAAAAAAACAAAACCAAACCAACCGACACAAACAAAAAAACCGACCAAAAAACATCCTCCACAACACACCAAAGAAAAAAAAATACAAAACCAAAAAATACCAAATAAATAAAAGACAACAAAAAAAAAAAAAGAAAAAAAAAGAAACACAAAAAAAAAAAAAAGAAAAACCAAAAAATAAACAATAACCAACGCAAACAAAAAGAAAAACTAAAAACTCCTCCTTTCATTACCCGACAAACAACCACACACCCGCCCCCCCCCCCTCCCGTCCGCCCCGACCCCCTGCGCCCCATCCACCCCCGCTACAGCCCAAATAACCCGTCCCATTTACCATGAAGTCGTATCTGCTGACAGCCGGGTCTGCCCACCCCCCTCGACCAGAGGCGATAACTCCCGCATAGCACTGGGAGCTCCACTCAACCCTGGCCCCAAAAAGCATAGCACCGTCCGAAAAGACGGAACTCTCGACGAACTACATACACAAACGGTCCAAAGGCAATCATAAGCCCAAGTTTCCTACCCCCGGGGTGCACCTTCGATGTTTGAGAAGAATAAAGACGGTCATAATGGATGTTGCCATCAATTACATGAATTAACAAACTGACATTGAAGACCGCTACCCACTCCCAAGGATCGATGACCTATTCGACCAGCTGCCCGGGTCCTAGTATTTATATCAAGATCGATCTGAGGACAGGGTATCACCAGTTGAGGGTTCGAGAAGAATACAGACTGCATTCAGGACACGATACGGTCACTATGAATATCCCAAGTCCATTCTTTTGGTTTGACTAAATGCACGCCGTGTTCATGAACCTTATGAACCGGGTTGTGGTAAACCGTATCTAGAAGGGGGGGGGGGGGGGGGGGGGGGGGGGGTGGGGACAAATTTTGTAATGGACTTATCGATGACATTTTATCTACTCCAAAAGTAAAGGAACATGAAGAACACCTTTAGGCAATCTTGAAATTGCTTAAGAAGGAAGAGCGGTCTTTGTGAAGAGGTGTGGATATTTCTTCCTGAATTGATCTCCGCGTTCCCATGTGAACTCAGGACCTCTCCTGGAGTTCCATCGAACCTTGACTAGTGGAATACGGCTTTGCTTCAACCGTTTAACTTCACGGTCCATAATTTCTACCGGCTCCTCGACAAATTGAAGCTTGTCATCAAAATGTAGTCCATTGATAAGTGTAGAATACACATATCCGTTTGTACCTAAAATAACCCAATTAAACCCAAAACAGACCAAAAATGGAAAAAATATGCTTGTATTTGTGTTTTGTGTGTGCAGGTACGGATATATCAAAAATCACAAGAAAACAGTAAAAAAAACGGGCAAGCACGGACACGAGAATCAGAAGAGTACAAAAAGAAGCCAAAGATCCAAAGCCGAAGCCAGAAAAGTCAAGCCTCAGTCAAAATCAGCCAAAGTCAGTCAAAGATGGTCAACAAAAGTCAACAAGCCCCACAATATTCCATTTTAACCCTCTAAGTTTCACAAAGTCCAAAAATATCCCCTCTCCTCTTAATGGGCTTCACCCGGATCTCAAAAGCCCATTTAACTTAGCCCATTTCCTTTTATAACAACCACAAGGACCAGTTTTGCAATTATCGAAAGTTATTTATAACTAAAGAGGGAAGAAAGAACACAAGGGCCAGAAGTGCAAAATCCTCAAACCTATAACCGATTTTAACTGTCAAAATTTGGGCGCCAACCCTTTTTACTATTCACCCATCGTCCCCCTTTCACCCCACAATCAAAACAAAGGGCTTTTGTAAATTAAAGGGTGCGTTAGTCAATTCAAGGAAGCCCAAGTACAATGGCGCCGTCAAATGGGTCAAATCAAGAGTCTTACTAGCTCACTCTCAAGCATAGAGCACACGCGGCTATGAAAGAAGCACAAATTCATATGGGTTTTTATACTAAATCGCTCACAAAAGAAGCACAAATGCATCCAAAAGAGAATGACACGCTGGCAATCCTCAGGTGTCCACAACATGATCCAACGGCCACAATAGAAGCTCAAATGATTGAAGAAATGATTGGTTGAGATTAAAAGGATTGGAAAGCAAGGCAAGAGGCTAGAAGGATCCAAGGCAGCCTATAAATAGAGCCTCACTTCTCACACACAGGGGATCTAGTTTTTTTTAATAATTTTTAGTCTAGCTAAAATTCGTATTTTTCTTAAATGTAATATTTTTTTTAGTAATGTAATCAGTTTCTTTAATTAATGAAATTCAGTTTTAGTATTTTAAATCTCATTTTAAGCTCTCATTTAAAGTCATAAGCTCTCTTAAATAGCCAATTTGTCTCAATAAGCTAATAAGCTCAATTAAAGCTCTTTCAGTCTATAAGCTGAAATAGAGCTTATTTAATTCAGTATTAATCTTACCTAAACCTTAAATCAGTTTAACTTACATGGATCTTATTGGATTAGAGCTTTTGGAAGGGGATCTTAACTTGGAAGAGATCCCAAGGACTTTTACCCTAGCTTATTAATAAGCTAGGGAGCTTGTAGCTGCCTTAATTGGTACCTCTTGTTTAGCTAGAGGTGAATTGTAAGTTTTCTTTTAATATCTAGCTTTCTAAACTTAGATCTGCTTATTTGCTTATTGAATATGCTTATTAGTGCTTATATTAGTATAATTTAGCTTAATAATCATAGTTGTTTGTCTGTTTTTAGTTCTTTTAGTTTAGATCTTAGTCTTTCATATATTTGTCTTAAAAACCTCTAAAAAACCAAAAATATAGTAAAATAGTTTAGATCTTAGATTAATGCTTAGTTAGTTGTTAATTTTTGTTAATTAAGTTTGTTTTAAGCTAGTTTTTATCTGGTATTCAGTATCTATTTATTAGATTTCTCTTAAAGAGCTTTTCTCAACCTGTCATAGTCTTAAAGGGGTGTTTGGTTTAGTGCACTTTGACCTCTAAAAGTCAATTTCACTAGTGCTATTTGCTTGATTCAGCTAAGTCTTCATTTAAAATTAGTTTTCATAGAGTTTTTATAAGTTAGATTGTGAAATTGAAAAAGTTATGGTTTATTATGTTGATTCTAGCACCAGGGGAAATTTTCTTTCAATTTCACTAGTGCTATTGTTGATCTAAGCCCTCCAAGGCTTAGATCTTGCTTGAACTTTGTTTATACACTCTATTTGAGTGTGTCTTAGTGAAGGATTTCCCTTAGGAAACCTGCACTCTTGGTTTGCATTTGTGCAAAGTGCACCAGTACTAACTAAAAAGTTAGTACTGCTGTCACAGTTTGTACTGCTACCTTTGGCTTAATTTTTTAGTTAAAGTTAAGAAAGATTTAGGTGCTTAAATTCAAGTAGGATTAAGTCTAGTTATAGCTTATTATAGATTTAATCTTAGTTAGCATTTTCTGGCTTACTTTCCTAGTTCAATTTAGCTGCCAATTGTACCAGCAGTACTAAGTTAGTTAGTACTGCTGATATTCAAATCCCAATCTAAGCCAGTAATTTTAGGATTTAATAGCTTATCTTTTAGCATCTTATAGTTTAGTTATAGCTTAATTTAGATTAGGATTTAAATCTCATTTTCTAGCTTATTTACCTAGCTTATTTTTGCTGTCAAAAGTCTTTTAAAAAAATAAAAAAAAACCAAAAACAGTAGGTTAGTAATTTAGCTTATTAACTCTTGAATCTTAGCTTAAGGTGGTAGATTTTATAGCTTATATAGATAGATTATAAGTAGTTTGACAAGTCCTTAAAGATTTAGAGCCTAGCTTAGTTTTTTAAAAGTTTTTAGCTTATTTGATTTGTGTGCTAAATGCCTTATTTTCTGAGTTTGCTTGTTTTCTCCTCATTTTCAGTAGTCTAAAAGTACCTTAAGCTCCATTATCTTTTCATTTTTAGGTTAAGCACATCATAAGCTCATTAGAACTTCTTTCCTTTTTCATTTTGAACTAGTATTGAGTTTTTTATAGCTTATTTTCTAAAATCAAGAGTTAAGGCCTCTTTTCTGAGGTCAGTTTAGAAATAAGCTCTTATTGAGCTTATTAGTTATTTTCAGCCCAAGTAGCTTTTATTAATTTTGTTCCTACTAGCTTCCTTTACAACTTTGCTCTTTTAAGTTTTTAGTGATAAGCACCTTTAGAATTTGAGCTTATAATTGGACTTAGTTTGTTGTCGGGGTAGGACTTCAAGGACCATTCTTGTAATTTTTCTGTTTTAGTTGTTTTTTTCAGTTAATCCTTGCCCGTTAAATGTTTTAGCCCCGTTAGTCTCTAAGTTAGTTTTTTTTAATTAGTTTTATATTTTTAATTAATAATTAGGATTTAATTTCATTAGTTCAATTAAACTTTTATAAAAAGATAAAAATTAGGGCTTTTATTTTTAGAAAATTTCTGCACAATTTCTTTAATTAGAGTAATTTTTATAAAATTTTTAGGGTTTTACTTTTAATAGTTTTATTATTTTTATAGTTTTTAATTAGTATAAATTTTAGAAAAATCATATCTTTTAAACTAAAAAGCCAAAAATAGTAATTTCT
>BQNB010047920.1:0-37068 GCA_026074375.1 Tanacetum coccineum
ATTTCATTTTGTTATCTGTTATGGGCTGAAAATCTTTGTATTTGATTAAGTAAACAAGTTAAGCTACGGGCTTATGTAACAATGACTTTGTTAAATCCAATGTATCGTTTTCAAACGACTTTTTGGTCGTTCTATATATCTCTTGTGTTGTTGATCCATAAAGTAACACGCCCCGGACCCATATGCCGCTGCGACCCAATTTGGGGGTGTTACACAAAGTAATTTAAATGAAGACTTACAGTAACCTTAGCCAATCAAAGGTAAAAGAGCTCAAAATAGCTTATCGACAGCTCTAGCTTATTTAAAATAAGCCAGTAAAGTCCATGGGATTCCTTCCTTAACTGAATCCCCTTCCATAAGCTTATAATCCAATAGACAAAGTTTTTAGCTTATTTTATTTATTTAGGTAGATTAATAAGTCTGAATTAAGCTCTATCACTAGCTTAGAGACTAGTGAGAGCTATAGAGAGCTTATTGAACATTAGCTTATTATTTAAATAGAAGTGAGAGCTTATGATAGATTTTTAAAGATCAAAACTGAATTTCATTAATATAAAACGTGATTACATAACTTGAAAGGAAAATTACAACTGATTTTAAAAGAAAATTACAATAAGCTATTAATAATCTAAAGCTAAACTAGGTGTAAAAAGGAAAAAGAAGATACAATGTGTATGAGAGTGTGTGCTATTTATAGCCTGAAGCTGAACATTCTAGGCCTTCCTTGCCGCCCACGCTCCTTTTGATCTTGCCCGTACAATCAATCAATCATTGGATCTTCAATATGAGCCCTTGGATCAAGTATGTGCACAAACGGATTGCCAAGCTGGCAATCCTTTGATGTGATAGCTTGTGCTAGTTTTATGAGTGTTTTAAGAGTAAAACCAAGCAATTCCTTGTGCTTTTTTCATAGCCACGTGTGATTGATTGCTTGAATGACCAATAAGATACCCTGAGATGACATTTTTAACCTTGCCATTGTGAATTAGGGGCTTTCAATTGTCGTTTGTACCCCTTAATTGTCATTTGCCCTATCGTTTTACCCATGGTGAAAGTTGGAAGGGACGATGAATAGTACAACTTCTTTTCCCGCTTATTTTTAACTGAACGGGGTAAATAGGATTTAAACTTTGTGTTATTGGCAACTTGGGTCCTTGTGGTTTTAGAAATATAGGTGAAGTGAAATTTCAAGTATAAACAACTTTAAACTTTAGCAATAATGGTCCCTGGAGTTTTAATAAAAGGGAAATGGGCTAGGGCATTGGGCTTTTGATTTGGTTATGGATCCGGGTAAAGTTTTTTAAGGGTTTAGGGCCCATTAAGCCTTAGGGACCATTTGTGTAACTTTTGGAACTTAGGAGGACTGAAATGAAACATTTGGGATTTGTCTTCTAGTGAGTTGACTTTGTTGACCCATAGTTGACTGAAGCTTGACTTTTTCTGGCTTTGGCTTTGAATCTTTGGCTTCTCTTGTGCTCTTCCGTTTCTCGTGTCCGTGTTTGCCCGTTTTTGACGGTTTTCTTGTGATTTTTGATATATCCGTACCTGCACACACAAAACACAAAAACAAGTATATTTTTGCCATTTTAAGTATGTTTTAGGTTATTTAGGGTCATTTTTGGTATAAACGGATATGTGTATTTTACACCTATCAAAATTCCCCAAACTAAACGATTGCGTGTCCTCACGCAATATTACATGCCTTATAACCAAATACCTCAAAACTTCCCCAAACTAAACCTTTGAAAAGTAGCAAAGATTTTTGTTGAGAGAGCTAAGAGATCACAAGTTATAAAACACCCGATTTCCTATTTTCAAAGATTTTTTTATTTTTTTATGATTTTTCTTGATAGACTATCTAACTACAACTTATTCTTGTGTTGACATAATGTATTGTTTTCATTACCTTAGTGGTAATTTTTAGGATCATAGAACAAAAAGCACTTGAAAAGTGTCTTAAAAGATAACTTCATCATCCCTGATTTTTCACTTTTCCCATACTAAGCTTAAAAATAAGATCACCGTTAAGTACGAGCTAAGATGCTAAGACTACTTATAATTACAACTTGTGAATTTCTCTTCCCGACATAAATCATATATTTAAGTGTGTGTGCTCAAATTAATTTAAACCATTAAATCCACATATTTAGATAGTTGAAATCCGACCAAGCTTTACACATGGGCCTTTTGGGCTAATATGTTAATCACTTAGTAAGATCACAACTCAAAGCAAACAAAAACCTCCTTAGCTAAGACATCTCGTTGGTTCACTTGCCCCATGAATGACTTTCTTCTCTAGCATCTCACGTCATAGGTAAGGTTCTAAGGCTTTTGAAACCCCATCAGAGAATAAGAATCGAGACGCATGAACTTCTGATGAAAGCATTGTAGACTTTTGCAAACCTTAGTTCAAAAGAATTAACTTGGTTTTAGAGAATGAAACTTTTACTATGTATTTTATATCTTACAATCATATTATTTTATTTACATTATTAAGCTAGGAACGGTATTCACTTTTTGCTTTGACGACACATCGGCCTCGCCTCACGACAAGAGCTCGTGTATTTTTATGATACCAACCCTAAACTTACATCCTCCTCCTTTCTTTCGAGGTCACATCGGGTGCAAAACCGACAAATGCCCCATGTACTTTATTGCGATGGAGTCTGTTATTATATTTTTATTATCTAAGATTTATAACTTGCTTCCTTTTTATTTACCAAATACACACTTTTTTTTAAATGTATAATTCAACTCATTTATTTTTGGCAAATAGAAAAATTTCATTTTAGAAACCAATGTATAAACTTGAACCAAAATTCGTCACTAACGAGATTACAAGGACAAATTAGTCTAATCAAGGGAATTTACTAGCTCACTCTCAAGCTCAAGCCACGTAGAGATGGAGAAAGCACACATATTGGTGGGTTTTTGTGCTAATCTACTCACAAAAGAAGCACAACATGTCACATCATGGAATGACACGCTGGCGATCCTTAGATACACACAAATGATCAAACGGCTCTCATTTACTCTCCAATGATTAAAGAATTCAATGGTGATGATTGATTAAGGCTGGGAATCCAAGGAAAGCCTAGAAGCTTCAGCTTGGCACTATAAATAGGCCTCACCTCTCACACACACACTATCTAGGTTTTTAGTAGCTTTTAGTCTAGCTTAATTTCGTATTTTTCTTAAATGTAATTTTCCTTAAAATATTTTGTAATCTCCTTTTTAAGTAATGTAATAAGTAATTTTCATTAATGAAATTTAGTTTAAGTCATTTATAAGCTCTCTTTTCTTTTTATTCAAAAGCTCTCTTAATAAGCCAAATTGTCTCAATAAGCTAATAAGCTCATTTTAAGCTCTTTCAGTCTATAAGCTGAAATAGAGCTTATTTTAATTCAGTATTAATCTTACCTAAACCTTAAATCAGTTTAACTTACATTTATCATGGACCTTATTGGATATGAGCTTTTTGGAAGGGGATCTTAACTTGGAAGAGATCCCATGGACTTAACTCCTAGCTTATTAATAAGCAAGGAGAGCTTGTAGCTGCCAAATGTGGTCCCTCTTGTTTAGCTAGAGGATCAAGTAAGTTTCCTTTATTATTTTTACAATTTGCATTTAATAGTTCATTAGTATAGATCTTTGCTTATCTGCCTCATTGCTTATTGATTTGTTAGCTTATTGTCTTATTTGTGCTTATTTAACTTTTCTAGTGCTTAGTAGTTATAAATCTTCATTTGTTTTTAGCTTGATAAATATTAATCTTAGATTTTCAGTTTCTGTCTAAAAAACCTAAAAACCAAAAATATTAGATAGCATAGTATAGATCTTTGATTTCTAGATAAATTTAGCTGTTAATTCATGTTTATTAAGTTTGTTTTAAGCTCATAATCATCTGGTATTAAGTTCTTGATAAGTAGATTTCATTTTATGAAGTTTTTTAAATCTGTCAATTAGTTAAAGGAGTGTTTGGTTTAAGCTAATTTGACCATCTAAAGTCAAAGTTTTTTATGCAAAACACTTGAGTCAGTTTTAATATCATTTAAGATCAATAGGAAAACAGATTTCAAAAGTTAGATTTTAATTTTCAAAAGGTTATGGCTTAAAGTGTGTGTTTCAGCACCAGGGCATTTTTTAGCTTAAATTAGGATTGCTTATAGTTGATTTAGGATCTCTAGGCTTTGTTTGTGCTTGTTTTATGTTCAAACACACTTGATAGAGTGTGTTTAGTGCAATAGAATCCTCTAGGTAACTTGCATAACTTGGTTTGCACTTGTGCAAAGTGCATCAGTACTAACAAAAAGTTAGTACTGCTGTCACTTTTTATCCAATTTTTAGATTAAGCACTCTTAGTATTTAGTTGTTAAGTTTCAAGTTAGAAGTAATCTAGATATAGCTTAATATAGCTTAGGTTTTAGTTTTCATTTTATTGCTTATTTTCTTAGCCTAATCAGCTGTTAAAAGACCTCTGCATCAGCAGTACTAAGTTAGTTAGTACTGCTGAACTTTAGGCTTATAATTGGCTTAGCTATTGTAGGATTTAGGATCTTAATTTTAGCTTAACTTTAGTAGACATATAGCTTAGCATAAATCAATACTCATTTTATATTTTCAGCTTAATAATCTAGCTTTATTTTGCTTTTAAAAAGTCACTTAAAAACCTGGAAAGCCAAAAACAGCAGTTTGCCAAAGTAGATTCTTAGATTGTGAAATTAAGCTTAAGGTTCTAGTTTTTTATTGCTTAGATAGAGATAGTTAATAAGGTAGTTTAATTATTTCTCAAAGCTTAAGAACCTAGTTTGTTTTTTTGTGCCTTTAAGCATATTTGGAGTTTTGTGCTTATTTATTTGTTACTGATTTGCAAGATTGTTTGTTCATTTCAGCTATCAAATTTAAGTTTCTATGCTCTCTTTCTCTTCTTAATTAGCTTAAGCAACATATAAGCTCTTTATAACATCTTTCCTTTTTCATAATAAGCTTAATTTGAGCTTGATAGAGCTGTTTAAGTAAAAGTGAGTCCAAACACCCACTTTCTGAGGACAGAAGCTTCTCAAGCTTTTTGTGAGCTTATTAGTACTTTTCAGACATAAGTGCTTTTTAAGATTTATTCTCCTACTTTGTATCTACAACTTGCTCTTTCAAGTTTTTAGGTGATAAGCACTTTTAATAATATGAGCTTTTAGATTGGACTTGGAGTAAAGTCATGGGGTTGGGTTACAGGATTGATTGTGTACTATAAATTTATTTGTGTCTTAGTTAGCCTTGCCTGTTAGTTACTTAGCTCAATTAGTCTTTTTCCCTTTTGCGCTATTAGTCCCTAGGATAGTTGTTAATTAGTTTTAATTAATTTTAATTAATAATTAGGGTCAGATTTTAATTAGTTTAATTAAAGTTTAAATAAAAAGTAAAAATTAGGGCTTTTTAATTTTAGAAAATTATCTGCACATTTTTCTTTATTAGGTGTAATGTTTATAAAATTTGTAGGACTTAATTTAATCGTTTTTTTGTTATAATATTGTTAATTAGTTTAAATTTTTAAAAAATTTGTAGTGTAATAAATTTGAGCTTCGGTCAACGTCTTACTAGCATAATGAATTGGTTGAAAATGCTTCGTCTTACGTTGTCTAAGAATCGCACCAATCGTAAAATCGCTCGCATCATACATTAATTCGAAAGGTAGGTTCCAATCCGGGACAACTAAGATCAGAGCTTCGGTAAGCTTATTCTTAAGGGTTTCGAAAGCATTGATACAATCTTAAGAAAAAAACAAAAGTTGTCTCTTTTTCGAGAAGGTGAGTTATTGGTCTAGAAATCTTGGAAAAGTCTTGAATGATACGACGGTAAAATCCCGCATGACCTAAGAAACTTCTAACTCCTTTGACGGTAGTCAGACGAGGGAGTTTAGCAATCACGTCAATTTTTGCTCGGTCGACCTCAATTCCGGACTTTGATATCTTATGACCTAAAATAATTTCTTCTTTACACATGAAATGACATTTTTCCCAATTAAGTCAAGATTTGTGTCTTTACATCTTTTTAACATTCGTTTAAGATTAGAAAGACATGAATTAAAACTATCACCAAAAACGGAAAAATCATCCATAAACACCTCCATTGTCTTTTCTATCATGTCGTGAAAAATTGCCATCATACAACGTTGAAAAGTTCCAGGAGCATTACATAATCCAAATGGCATACGACGATAAGCAAAAGTACCATATGGGCACGTAAAAGTCGTTTTCTCTTGATCTTGAGGATCAATTGGAATCTGAAAATATCCCGAAAAACCATCTAAGAAACAATAGAATTCATTGCCGGCTAGACGTTCTAGCATTTGATCCATGAACGGGAGAGGAAAATGATCTTTACGAGTCGCTTCGTTAAGCTTCCTATAATCGATACATACTCTCCATCCGGTAACTAGACGTGTCGGAATTAATTCATTCTCTTCATTTGCAACGACGGTCATTCCTCCTTTTTTAGGGACACAATGGATTGGACTAACCCACGGGCTGTCGGAGATCGGGTATATCATTCCGGCATCAAGAAGTTTAATCACCTCCTTCTTAATGACTTCATGAATTTTCGGGTTCACCCGTCTTTGACTTTGCACCGATGGTTTACAATCGTCTTCCATCAAAATCTTATGAGTACAAAAACGAGGGTCGATACCCTTGATATCGGTTATTTTCCAAGCAATGGCACGTTTATGAGATTTAAGAACATTAATGAGAGCTTCTTTTTGATCGTTTTTTAAACCTTTTGCTATGATAACGGGTAACTTATCATTTTCTTCCAAGAAAGCATATTCTAAGTGAGATGGTAAGTCTTTTAATTCCAATTCCGGAGGCTCTTCAATTGAAGATTTGGCCTCGGTAACTTCACTTTGCTTAAGGTCCATCGGAGGAAGTTGAAACGGGTCATCATTTAACAATTGTTCAAGCACATAAATGTCTTCCTCCGGATCACAATCATCATGATCACTTTCCAAAGAGATTGATTTGTCATAAAGATAAGCATCAATTTCTTCCAAAGTAAATTCGGAAGTAAACGGCTCGGACGTCGAAGTGGGATTGCCACTTGAAAAATCATCACTAGGAAATCCTAACAATTCCGGAGCATACTCCTCACAAATTTCATCAATGATGTCAATTCGGTTTACCGATTTGTCATTCGTAGAGGAATATTTCATGGTTTGGTCTAAATTGAAAGTGACGGCTTCGTTATCAACACGGAGGGTGATTTCTCCTTCATAAACGTCAATTAAGGTACGACCGGTTTTCAAAAATGACCTTCCAAGTATAAGAGGTACTCGGGGATCAGCTTCGAAATCGACAACTACGAAATCGGCGGGAAAAAAGTGGAATTGTCCACTTTAACGTAGGGACGTCTTCGGGCTAAACCTTGGGTAAAGTTATGGATCGGTCGCAACTCTAAAGTCATTCGAGTCGGTGAAAGTTCGGGCAAGAACAGTTTTTTCCAAAATCGAAAGAGCATTACGTTTTATGCTCGCACCAAGATCTGGCCATGGCGTAACATATCTCCAGTCCCCGGGAATTCACAAGGAATAAAAAATTTACCCAGAGTTCTCCCTTCACTAGCTTTTTGGAAGCTTTTTAAAGTGCATCGCCGAGCAAGTTCTTCGTTCAATTGGAATTTCACCTAATTCGATGCAAACTTTCTTTATTCATTAACAAATCCTAATCGTAGGAGCAAATCTTGGCATAAAAAACAAAGCATCCGCAAAACTTATATCAAAACGCAAAATCTTGAACACTTTGAAAATCTTTTTCTTTTTGGTATGAAGCCTTTTCTCGATTCTTTTGATTGTCTCGTCTTGAAGGTTAAGGAATATTCGCCTTAGGTACTATCTTCGGAATCTTGGGTTCCAGAATCGGAGTTGATTTTGGTAAAGTCTTCGGAATCTCTGGTTCCGGAATTGGTCTAGGGATAACCAGAGGTGGGATTTGAGCGGTACTTCCTTGGAAATCATTTTCCTCCTCATCCGTTATTTCCTCGGTCTCTCGTTCCACTACTTCTTTCGGAGAAGGTTTGTTTGGATTCGGAGGGTCCCTCGTAAAGATGCTATCACCACTTCAGGTAGTGATTGCTTCTTATCTCTGCCTTTCGGGGTTAGAGCGTATTACTCGGAAGAGTACCCGAAGGTGAGGCTTGGGCTTGAAAGAAACTACTTAACATGTTTTGAAGATTATTTTTCAACGTGTTTTGAAAAGAATTATTTTGACTCATCAAAGCGGTTTGTTGATTCTTGATTGTATTTTGAATCTCGTTCTTTAACTCTCCTTTTATCGAAGTGATTTGGTATTGCAAATTCCTAATCGTTTGATCATTAGACTTCGCTTGTGAATTCGAAAAATCATTTGAAAAAATCGTCACTTGTTTATTAGACCTTGAAAACGGTTGATTTTGTAATTCCTTGGTTTTCGCTTCAAGAATTCGAAGCATGATTAACTTGACCAGATGAAAAACCTTGATTTGAAATTGTTCCCTCGATTGATAATTATTCCCTTCGATTTGATTGTTATTATTTTCTATTTTGTGACCCTTGATTTTGCACCGGAGTCAAACCCTGGTGGTGCCATTTGATACTACTCGATTTGGTGGAGGCTTGTTGATAATAAGTTCCTGTGGTTGCACAAACATTTTGATTTTATCGGTAGCCGGGACATTATACCATGCATGAGCCCACCAGAAGGTAACACAATTTTCCATCACCGCCTTAAACGGTGCGGGAGGGTCAATACGTACACCTTTTTAGAAAAATCTCGACTAAGGTCGAAAGTTGATCTGCCAGTTTATCAATTCGTTCATCTGTTTTGCTAACATTTTCCCTAGAATTAACCCTAGAAGCATTTGTTTTGTTTCTCGAATAACGCACTTTTGACTTGTTTTCAATTATATTCAAAGCTTCCCTAGTAGTCTTACTTAACAAATTACCACCCGCCACGGCATTTAAGGAGTCTTGTTCATTCTCGTTTAAACCATTATAAAAGGTATCAACTTGAGTTAACTCCGAAAATCCGTGGTGAGGGCAAGATCTAAGCATACCCTTAAAACGTTCCCACGCTTCACTAAAAGATTCATCGAATTCTTGTGAAAAATGAGAATTTGTTTGTTCTTAAAGGTGAGTGTTTTCGAAGAGGAAAAATTGTTAACGAATTGGTAACCGAGATCGTCCCAAGTTAAAAAATTGAATTCGGAGGTTCTTTCTCGTACCAAGTTTTAGCGCTTCCCCCCTCGAGCGAATAAGGAAACATCATAAGCTTAATCACATCATTAGGCACATTCCTAAATCGTAAGTCGAGTAATGTCCTTTTGAAACTATTAATATGAGCATGAGGATTTTCATTTTCTAAACCATGAAACGGGTTCTCTTGAACCAATTGAAGCAAATTAGTTTTGATTTCAAAATGATCGGCATTGATCTCGGGTAAAACAATAGCTTCTCCGTAACCCTCGGTGGGTGCACGGAGTAATTCCTCCATAGTTCGATCCGCCATCGCAACTATGGTTTGTTCGGGAATTGGTTCTTCTAAATTAACAAGTTCAACAACAACCGGAAGGGTTTGTTGTTGTTGACGACGGTTACGGTTACGAGTTTGCGAGCGAGTGCGCATGCACTTAAAAAGAGAAAATCAAAAAGGAAAAATCTAAAATTAAAAGAAAAATTTTACACTAATTTTTTTAGATTTTTAATTTTTTTTATTCACAACAAATTTTAATGGTTACACGGAAGAGACTTTAACCAAATAATCAACTACTTCACGGTAGCTCTTAAAAATTGCTTTTTAAGGCGAGCCGTATTTCATAGAGACATAAATGGCAAGTGTTAAATCTTTGGTTCAATTTGGGAACTATATTCCATGTTCACCGGAAATTGAAATGATAATACCTCGATTGAGAGTATTATTTGTTGGTGTTCGTTTACCAACTTTATGTATTTTATTTATTTTTTTAAGGACAATTTTTTATTTTTTTATTTTTTTGTGTTTTATATATGATAGCTATACTAAAAAGAAAAGAAAAATATTTTTTACTTTTTTATATTTTATGATTTTTTTTGGATTTTTGAAATTTTTTTAACAAAAATGAAACTTTCGAGGACGAAAGGATCTTCAAATCTTATCAACAAACACAAAACGAGAGATTCGTTAACTCAAATCCCCGGCAACGGCGCCAAAAATTTGATGTAGATTTTATTCTACGCAAAAAATAAATATAAATATTCAAAAGAGCAATTAAGAACTTTTCTTAAGTCTCCCTTAAGAAAAGCTCACTCTAAAAGATATATATAATATATAATATACGTATGTTTTCCGAAAAGTATGATTTCCCGGGTCGTTTTCCCAACGATTTGAGAAATTAAAACCTCGCTTGATATTGGATATTGATTTGAATGGGTTCGAAGATTGATTGGGTTTTCTATAACTATTAATTAAATGCATAATTAAAAACAATTAATTAAAAACAATTAAACACTTATACAATTAACGGAAACAAATAAAAACGCGTACAAATAAAGCAAGTACACTAAAATTTAACTCCTAAAAATTCAAACTAAATTTCTAAACTCCTAAATTAGGACAAAAGAAAATTTTTAATAAAGAAACATTTTTTTTTACTATTTTTTATTTTTATGAATTAAAAACTAATTTTATCTATATTAAATCTAAAAAAAATAGCAAATTAAGTAACTAAAAAATTTAGAAAAATGATTTTTAAACTTAGAAAAGTCTAAAAAAACATAAAAACTCAGAAAACTATTTTTAACTATTTTAAATTAAAGGTCCTATTTTTAAAAACTTAATTAAAAGCTTCAATAAATAAAATTAAAATCTAAAAAGGGTGAAAATGATTTTTCTTAATGTAAAACTAAAGCTATTTTTTATAAAACTAAAAACTATTTTTTGTAATTTTTTAAAACATTTTTCTATTTTTAAAGACTTTTCAAGAATTAAAACTTAAGAAAAATGATTTAAAATAATATACTAACTAGAAAATTATGAAAAAATTCAGGATAAATCATAAATCCTATCAGCTATAAGAAAAAAATAAGAAAAGTCCAAAAAGCTAAACGGATAAGCCCCTAAATAAGCTTAAACAGCTCGAAGTGGCTTATAGGCTTAAGGCCCAAACAAAGGGTAAATATTAAATGTGTACAATAGCTCACGGATGAGCTATTGTAGCACACTTGGTTAACACGTTGGGTCTTTGAGCTAGAGGTCTAGGGTTCGAGGCAGGCAAACCCCCTTTTTGCTTATTTTTTTATTTTTGACTTTTTAACAAAACTGAATATTGGGACTTAAAAAGGACTTAATTTTAAGCACTTTTTATAAAAACAATACTAACTGAAACTGAGAAATAAGTTCAAAAACAGCTTAAGAAAAAGCTGTTACAGAAAGTGGTTGTTTGAGCTTACTTTTGCTATTTTCCACTTAAAAGCTTACACAAGGCTCAATTTTAGCTCAATTTGCAAACTGAAAACTGTTATGGAAAGCTTATGATGTATATGATCTAAAAATGAAAAACTAACTTAGCCATTAACATTAAAAACTATCTAAACTTGAAGATCAAAAGCACAAGCTCAGAAGTAATCACAAAGAGCTCAATTTCAAAATAAGCTAGATTGTTCAAAAAGCTATAAAAGAGAGAAAGCCTTTAAAAACTAGGAAAACTACCTATAAGTTATAATTTCAAATCTTAAAATCAAACTTAACAAGCTAAAAATCTAATTTAAAAGCTAACTCTAATTACTACTGTTTTTGGTCTTTTAGGTGATTTTTTTGAAAATTTAGAGAGTAATTTTACCTAAACAAATAAGCTGAGAACTGAAAAACAGGCCTTAAACTATGCTAAGCTATGACTAAACTTAAAGCTACTAAAATTTAAGATACTAAAACTTAGATTAACTAACCTAAAGTTAAACTAGAAATGACAGCAGTAGTAACAAAGGTTACTACTGCTAGCACAAATGAACAAAAGTTAAAACTAACTTGCAGGTGACCTCTTTGGTCTAACCTACAATGAACACTCTTATTGAGTGCATTAGATCACAAAACAGACAATTACCAAGCCTATAAGAGCTTGGGCTAAATTTTAGTAATCAAAACAAAGGGAGAAATCTCCCCTGGTGCACAACTTAGAGATTAAGCCTTAAAATAAAGTTAAATCCAAACGAATCCTTAAAACTAGCTCAAAACCTAATCATTTATGAAAACTCAGCTGACTAAAACAAATTTACCAAATTACTTTGACTATTATAGGTCAAACAACCTAAATCCAAAAGAGAGCTTATGAGATTAAATTCTACTTCTTAAAACTTGATTACCAGATATTCAAAAGCTTATTACAACCTTAGTAAACACAAATCATCAACTAAATAAGCTAGATTTAAGAATCCTAAAAGCTAAACTACTTATTTTTGGTTTTTTATGATTTTTTAAGACAAGTTAAGCTAATCAAATTTTAAACTAATTAAGCTAAAAACAGAAAAGCAAATATACCTACTAAGCTAGGATAAGATCATATAAGTAAAAATGATCATACAAATTAAGCAAATAAGCACATTTACACTAATAAGCAATTTTTAAGCTAAATATTAAAGGACAAAGTAATTTAAATGAAGACTTACAGTAACCTTAGCCAAACAAAGGTAAAAGAGCTCAAAATAGCTTATCAACAGCTCTGGCTTATTTAAAATAAGCCAGTAAAGTCCATGGGATTCCTTCCTTAACTGAATCCCCTTCCATAAGCTTATAATCCAATAGACAAAGTTTTTAGCTTATTTTATTTATTTAGGTAGATTAATAAGTCTGAATTAAGCTCTATCACTAGCTTAGAGACTAGTGAGAGCTATAGAGAGCTTATTGAACATTAGCTTATTATTTAAAAAGAAGTGAGAGCTTATGACAGATTTTTTAAGATTAAAACTGAATTTCATTAATATAAAACGTGATTACATAACTTGAAAGGAAAATTACAACTGATTTTAAAAGAAAATTACAATAAGCTATTAATAATCTAAAGCTAAACTAGGTGTAAAAAGGAAAAAGAAGATACAATGTGTGTGAGAGTGTGTGCTATTTATAGCCTGAAGCTGAACATTCTAGGCCTTCCTTGCTGCCCACGCTCCTTTTGATCTTGCCCGTACAATCAATCAATCATTGGATCTTCAATATGAGCCCTTGGATCAAGTATGTGCACAAACGGATTGCCAAGCTGGCAATCCTTTGATGTGACAGCTTGTGCTAGTTTTGTGAGTGTTTTAAGAGTAAAACCAAGCAATTCCTTGTGCTTTCTTCATAGCCACGTGTGATTGATTGCTTGAATGACCAATAAGATACCCTGAGATGACGTTTTTGACCCTGCCATTGTGAATTAGGGGCCTTCAATTGTCGTTTGTACCCCTTAATTGTCATTTGCCCTATCGTTTTACCCATGGTGAAAGTTGGAAGGGACGATGAATAGTACAACTTCTTTTCCCGCTTATTTTTAACTGAACGGGGTAAATAGGATTTGAACTTTGTGTTATTGGCAACTTGGGTCCTTGTGGTTTTAGAAATATAGGTGAAGTGAAATTTCAAGTATAAACAACTTTAAACTTTAGCAATAATGGTCCCTGGAGTTTTAATAAAAGGGAAATGGGCTAGGGCATTGGGCTTTTGATTTGGTTATGGATCCGGGTAAAGTTTTTTAAGGGTTTAGGGCCCATTAAGCCTTAGGGACCATTTGTGTAACTTTTGAAACTTGGAGGGTTGATTTGAAACATTTTGGGGTTTTGTCTTCTAGTGAGTTGACTTTGTTGACCCATAGTTGACTGAGAGTTGACTTTCTTTGGCTTTGGCTTTGAATCTTTGGCTTCTCTTGTGCTCTTCCGTTTCTTGTGTCCGTGTTTGCCCGTTTTTTAACGGTTTTCTTGTGATTTCTGATATATCCGTACCTGCGCACACAAAACACAAAAACAAGTGTATTTTTGCCATTTTTAGTCTGTTTTGGGTCATTTAGGGTCATTTTTGGTGTTAACGGATATGTGTATTTTACACTTATCAGGCACGCATTTCCTACGATAGTGAAGGTCCGACCAGTAGGTCTCCAAATATATCCAATTGTTGTAAACATCTTTCCTGTTGGTTTCCAAACTTTTCTCTTTGTTTGTTTCTTAGTAGATTTAGATTTTGCACGAGCATTCACATTATTGATATAATCAAGAACACACAAATCATGATTATCAGAAAGCATGCAACCATTACACTTAACACATTTAAGTTCAGAATTAGCATTAAGCTTGGAATGCTACACATGAGCAGTTCCTTTAGGTGCAACAACATGATCTTTATTTTTCAAACTAGATTTAACTTTCCTAGGGTGGGCTTCTACTTTATTCTCTGGGACCAAGTGGGTTAGGGGAAAGGGAGTGGTGGGGTTGCACGGGCATGAGGGGGTTGGGTGGGTCGAGTGGGATGGGAAATACTGGAGGGGGACGTCGCTGACGGGGTCGTTTTGGCGTACGGTTCCTCTGTTTTTTTTCTTTTTATTTTTTCTCTGCTTCTTGTTATCCCTTTCCTCCCATTCTTCTGCCTTCCCTTCTTGGGGATTGTTAGAGCCTATCAATTGGACTAGCGTTCCGAAGAAACTTGCTGCATACAAAAACTGCATCATGCAAAGATTGCCAACCACCAAAGAGGCGGGTGTGTCAAATACTTTTTTCTAGATTCTATGGAACTTAGCATTGTGACTTTACAATTAACTCTTATGGTATGTTGTCGAGTGGATGTTTCATTCCATTTATTAGTTGGTTATGTTATATCTCTAACGGGTCAAGCTAGTAAAAAGATTAGCTTAAAATGGAACCTACAATGTGGTCAGAGTATGCTTTTACTAAATAAGCAATCTATATCACTTGTGTAGCTCATCAGTTATTCAAAAAGAGGGAAAAAAAGAGACAATCACATTAAAAAAACTAGAAAAAAAGGGGAAGGATGGCAGACAGGAAAGCATAATAGGCAAATGTTAGATTAGTTTATTATGCACAATAAGTTATAAATGAACGATTTTTGTGACACAAATCTTGTAAGGATTATAGCTTAGAGTTGTAAGTGATGTTTTGTTGTAGCACACAATTTGATATCATTAATACTAAAGTTATTTTGTATTAGCCCCAACCGTGACTTTGTAATTAAGATGTTGATTTGAGAAATTCTAAAAAAGTGGAAATTTAATTGATTTTTTTAAACATTATATTCATAAAATAATTTTCATCAAGACCGGTTATAAGATTCAAAAATGAGTTTGTTTGCTCTATGATAGAAACTGGTTCTAACAAAAAACCAAGTCCGGATGCTCATATTAGAAACCGGTTAGAGAACCGGTTTCAATGACTATGGGTTATAGAAATACCCCCTCATGTAGTGTGGTCCAAAAACCGGTCTCCATGAGCAATTCTAACCAGTGTCCATGACCTTTTTTTAAAAGTCCTAAACTTCCATTTTATTATAAATGTGATCGAATGAAGTCAGAAGATTTCGTTCCTTTGTTTTTGTTTCTGCCGACGCAAAGGAAAAAGGAAAAGGGAAAAGAAGAGCAGCTTAGCTGCTAGCTTCGGTATAGGGAAAACCCTTCGGGGTTTGCCATGGTATTTTACTAGAGGATCAAGAGCACTAATCTAGCACGATTTGTAATCATACTTCAACTTTTTATGGTCAATTTAATTTAATTATTTTGATTTATCGGATCTAGCGATTTAATTGGTTGATATTATGTTCATTGGCATTTGATTTATTTATTATCCATTCAGTTATTATTTTATGATCTTATAGTTTTTCTTGTAATTTTCTTGAATAATTTATGTAGTATGCATGTGTAATATTTAATTCCGTCCAGTAATTGATATGAGGTTTGAGGTGTGTACTAAGTTTCACGTGACCCCTACGAATCCTTGCGAGCACGATTTAACTAGCGGGAATGGACCAATCATTGTAGTTGTTTGACCTATGCCTCATTAGGCGACCCCTTAGTAATAAAATAAAATACTTGTTTAAGAGTGCGAGACAAAATATTAAGGCATATCTCATAGGTTAGTTTGAAAATCTCAATGACTGTGAACTAAGAATAGGTTAATTCTCTTTGCGAGTCCATTCCACTCAGGAATCATAGGTTGGGGGAGGATGTGATTTTCAGCATGATGAAATTAGGCCTCCCTTAAGATTGTAATAAGACATTACACTTAGATCATAATAATTAAATGCGTTCATCCTCTTAGTAGTCTGCCACTATACCAATTCCCTTTAGACATGTTAGGTGGATTAAAAATAATCACAAAACTCAAAATGTTTTCTTTACTGCTTTCATAGGTAAAATGTCAATTCAATTAGACAATTAGAGAACACAAACTGTTCTTTGGGTCGACACCCATACTTACCAATCACTACACTATACACCATAGTGTACACTGCTCTTTAGTGCGTAGGAATAGTCGAGGTAGTTAGGGTTTTATAAATGTAAAATCTGACGTAATTTATTTAAAAGTAAATCACGCATCATGTTTCAATACCGAGAATCTATAAGAGTTTGAGTAGTAAGATTGAATTTGATCTGGTAGCTTTCTATCCCCAGCTGATAGTCATGTACTCTTTCCCATATTACGTAACTTCTGATGTAGACTATCAAAGATTTCCTCAGCTCATTCCTTAACGGCTCTACTTCTCTCTTTAAATACAACAAGTACATATCTTCAATATCATTATTGTTTAAGTTATAACACCCCCAAATTAGGTCGCAGCAGAATAAGGGTCCGAGGCGTGTTACTTCATAGATCAATAACACAAGATATATATAGAACGACCAAAAAGTCGTTTAAAACCGATACATTGGATTTAACAAAGTATTTGTTACATAAGCCTGAAGCTTCACTTGTTCACTTGTTTAAAATACAAAGATTTCTAGTCCATAATAGATATATAAAATGTAATGCGACAAAATCTTTAATGCATGATATCCAAATCAAAACCTCCAATGTATCCCTTGCACCTCGTGCTTATTGACCTCCTGAAAAACATTGCTTTAAAACGTCAACAATAATGTTGGTGAATTTATAGGTTTGATAAATCGTATATTGTAGGACCACAAGATTTCCCAAGTGTATGATAATGCAACAGATGCAGACATCATATAAATGTAATTACGTTGCCCTAAGCTCATGACACTGAAGCTCGACATAAATGAATACCATATAAATGGCCTACATTGCCCGTGATGATGTTCTAACCCGCAACATCCTATGTTCGACATGGTATACGTTCGTTTGCCCAGTGATAGCTAATCACCCGAACGGGGATGTCAATCCCAATAGATCTATTCATAACATTCACGCTCACAATCCAGTAACTGACAGTTCATGATAATGGGCTCAACTAGGGTTATCACTACTTAGGCAACACGTAATCATAATGTAAAACTTAACCACTTGTGTCCAATTGTAAAACAATGCATGTTTCTCACCCCAAAAACTTATAAAACAAAATCATGTAAAACGTGGGGCTATGAACTCACCTCAGCAGTGAAGTGAATGAGTAATAATCGAGTAAGTGAAATAACGAGTCACGAACGAATCCGAAGGCAACCTAATCAAACATAGGTCGTATAAGTACTATGTACTTCGATAACTAATATCGTATACAATCCTATATAGCTCATCACCATCTATTTGTAATTTAAAAATCGTTGTTATAAAGCGAAAACGTTTATAATTATCGTTTTAGTAAAACTAGCATAACTTCCCCGTTTTAAACCCGTTTCTTGCGTTTCTTATGTCCACGCTTTCGTATTAAGACGACGTATCAAAATATGACATTTTTGTATTTCATGTCCTCTGATGAACAGTGATTTTTACTGTTCACACCAGTTATAAAGTTATTTTTATAGTTTTAGTTATCGTAAAACCCGTAAACGTCGTATTTTATTCGTTATAGCTCCGTTTTTAGCGATTCTTTTGAGCAAGTTCTCGTAATTGAAAGTCCTATATATTTATGAGGTTTACAAAAATATATGTTTCTGTTATGAATAGTAAATTTTATAAAAATAGTTTTATAAAAGTTTTTATTGTTCGTAAACTCGCAAAATTCATAACTCTTTCGTTATTAATTGAAAAATTACGATTCTTATCATTTTGGAATCCTAAAAATATGTACAATCTGTGAAAAATACTAAACTTTCTATTTTAGAAGTATTTTATAACTTGCTTTTATAAAGTTTATTTTATAAAACCGGTATTAACGTAAATCGTATTTTTATCGTATCTTTTTCGTTATTAATCCGTTTTTCGAGTTTCTTACCTTTTTAGAATCGTCATGAGGTGTACTATCTTTCTAAGACATGATATGGCTGTCATTATACACGAACCAAAATAGCCCTTTTTAAATCCATGTGTATACTTATTTATATAACTTGTTTTATATACTTTTCAACCAAGTAAATTACCACAACTTCTTTACAAGTCTTTATATCATATGTCATACATAATATAATGTCCATTGGTCCATAATTTGTCCAAAAATGTCCAAGAAATCACAAGACCTATTTGTGTACACTCTTATTTATCTACTAACTTTCATAAGTATACTTTATTTACTAGTTTACACATGAATCTTTTATACACTAATCAAAAGTGTACAAGAGTTATACTTCCATTATAACATCATTTTAGCTTTCATATAACTTGAATAAAAGTCAATGAAAAAGATTAACAAGTCATTTACAACACTTTTACTTGAAACTTATTAAGTAACTTTAAAAAAAAAACCTAATTTGTATATATCTATTTTTACACTTAATCAACATGGTACAATACTTATATATCCATTTTAACATGATATTATCAACATCATAACATATGTAAAAGTATACAAATCAATGATAACAGGTAAAAATCCATTTTACATGTTCAAAAGTGTCCTAATGGTGATTTTGCTATAAAGAACTAACATATGCATAAAAACTCATGAAATGAAAAGATAAAGGCTTTTAGATGACCTTATGATGAATGATGATGATGAGAAATATGTGCTAAACCCTTGTTTAGACTTTAAACCCAAGCTTGCAAGATTGAAACCCTAATTATTCCAAGGAAACCCTAATCTTCCATTGTTTGCTTAAACACTTGTAAATGATTAACCAATATGTTAGCCTCAAAATATTGAGTCGAACATGAAGTTCATTCATTATGTATTTTAGTCTCGGTCAATCAATTAGTTAACATTGTAATAGAATATTATCGGGAATCGGGCTCGATAGTTAATCTAATATTGTATATGTTTCAGGTTTAATCCCAAGCAAAACCAAAGCCCGAGTCCTAGTTAAATATCCCGCGCGCCACATTAAATGTGTAGGGGTATATATAGATATTTTTCACTTAGAAAATATCTAACTTCTCATTTTTCTAAATAATATCTCTAGTTTCTCTCTCAACTCTCTCTCCTCTTTCTCTCTCTAAATCAACTTACTTTCTTTATCTCTTTTCTAGTTCGATTCGTGTTGTGTTATATGAAGTGTAAGTGTTAATCGGGATCCTACATATAGAGCTTCTGCGATAATCAAAAACAGAAAAGGAGACATAGGGTCTCCTTGCCGAAGTCCACGTTCCATAGAAAACTCTTTAGATGGCGAGCCATTTATGAGAACGGAGATAGCAGCTGAAGAGAGGCAAGCATGAATCAATTTACACCATTTTGCGCTAAAACCCATTTGAGACATAATGTCAATAAGAAACTTCCAGTTGACACTATCGAATGCCTTTTCAAAATCAACTTTGAAAATAAGTAGTTTGAGCTTTTCTTTCTTTGCATAGTTGACAATCTCATTTGCTATTTGAATACCATCCAAGATTTGTCTTCCCGATAAAAAAGTTGTTTGGTTGGGCCTAATGAGTTTGTGAATAACTTTGCATAGCCTGCGGGAGAGGAGTTTTGAGAGAACCTTGTACATGCATCCTATGAGGCTGATGGGGCGATAGTCTCCAAGATCAACAGGATCTGAGTTTTTTGGGATAAGAACGATGAATGAAGCATTACATCCTCTCGCTAAACATCCAAACTTTTCAAAATACTTGATGAAATTATAGAACTCAAATCTGATTATAGCCCAGTACCTTTTAATGAATTTAAAGTTTATGCCAACTTAAAATTCTAAAGGCTTACACCTCTCATTGGCGTAACTCCTTTGGCGAGCAAGTTTGATAGCGGATTGTCTTAGGACGACTAGTGATGTGGATCAACTTCTTAGCTTAGGGTTTGGTATAAGATGGCATCGAATTTATTGTAAGATGGTATAAGAGTTTACTTAGTTATAATGATTGTTAGTTTGGTTCCTTATGATAGGTATGTTTTATGAATACACACTCAAAACTTGATATAAATAGGAAATTATTTCTTGACAAGAAGTTTTAAGGTGACTACTCTCAGCATGGCATGGTCCTCTGAATTATACATAGGTGATCAGGCTATGTATAATTGAGGACTAACGATGCATTGCTCATTTTTGTCAAAATAGCGTTATGATTTTAGAATGGCTTCTATGAATAATTATAGAATTGGAGGAGATTGGTAGAAATTTCACAATTCATAGACTTGATAGATAATTTGAAATCGTTCGTACAACGGAAATTTAAGAGAAATACAACGAGAACTCCTAAGGAGATAAAGTCTAAGATAGTTCCAAAACTTAGGATTTATTAGGCAAAACGAGACAACTTTCTCTTTTAAGCTTCGATCTCATCTTCAATTTTGTTGGGGTCTTGATCAGTTTCTCCTCTTCCTAAGGCATACACCATTCCACGTGCTTTGGTACCTTCAGCTTGGTTTCCATGGTTTTGATTCTTCAATTCTGGGCAATCATTCCTGTAGTAAATGCCCTTGATTTCCACATTATAGCAAGTTAGGTTTCTTGATTTAGCGGCAAATGATTCCTACAATCCGGGTCATGTGGCCAACCTTTTGCAATTCCGAACTTTACGAGACATGGCCCATTGTGGTGAGTTGTCCTGGTGCACAATGGAAGAGTTTACAAAATACTCACTTACCCTTTCACCAGTCCAGCGGCGTCAAGCTCGAGCAACATTTATTCATCTTGGGAGATTGTTGTTGAGCTTAGTTTGTTGTTATCAAGTTTCCTCTTATTCTCAGCTTGACGTTCAGCAAGCGTGCTAATCTTTTTGTCCATCAACTCTGTTACCATTTCAGTAGCTTCCTGCATGGTTTTTGGTTTTGATGCCGCAACATTTCCGTGAATCATGTCGGGCAACCCACCGACATACCTTTCAACTTTCTCAGACTCTTTAAGAACAATTTCGAACGCTCGCAATGCTAGTTCCTAGAAAACGTTGTTCATGTTACCTTATTACCGTCGGTACCTTTACTTTCAAATTCCACAACTTAGTCTCAAGGGCTTCTTTATCATCGTTCCTTGGTTATACTTGCGGTCATTTTCTTTTTCAGTTATGTCCAGTCATTGCATACGCAACATATGACCAACAATCTAACATGGGATTTCCACCACGTCAGAGCACCTGCTAAAAGAGTACAAGTGGAAAACTTGATCTGATTCTCCACAAAGCAGTGGCTTATGTGAAACACAGTCTCCATCCTTTCAAACCATTAAGTTAGTTTGACAACTCCCTCAGTGCCTTTAAAATATAGAGGTTGGCACTTCATGAAGTATTGGTAAGTGTATTCTCGAGCAACGCGTTCAGTCCTTATGAACCCATTCCTAAGTATGGCTGTCATCGCCATTCCTTTTGCATCACGTGCTGCCAATGATCAGTAAGCACCTTGGTTATTCATTACCTGAAGTTGGGCATTGGTGACATTTGTGTGGTGGTAGTTGTTGTGGCTTGGGTGGTTTTGGTTCTGGGTGCTTTCCTTGGAGCATTATCTTCAATCAGAAGAGTATTAAGATTAGGTTTAGTTTAGTTATCTTCGACCGGTTCCAAAATAGATTGTTGTTGAGATGATGTATGGTAAATATGAATGTGCGATCATGGCATAATGAACGTTGGTTAAGGATATCTTACTTCGATAGCTTAACTGTTTAGGTAGTGCTTTAGGACCTACGAGCTTATTGTGCTTACCTTGCCTAAACGGAATGTCTCCCTATTTATATAAATAACACTTATATAAATAATTGTAGAGTATGCGAAAGGAATCAAAAAACTCATCTTATGCATATTAGTATGTAAGGCCTTTATAGTAATTTTACTTACTATAATAAAAACGATTATGAATCATGTAAGCATTAGTAAGGACAACTAATGAAAACAACTAGTGGTAGTGTGTCCGTGAAACCCACTTTGTATGAATGCAATGATTTGAAAACGAGTTATAGTACAGCAAACATTTGACCTGGTTCCTCTAAACTTGGCTCTCTGTTACCAATTAAGTAACACTCCAAAAATGAGGTCGCAGCGGAATATGGGTTCTGGGAGCGTTACTTCATTAGATCAACAACACAAGATATATAAGAACGCCTTTTTAAAAGTTGTCATTTAAACCGTGATATTTGTATTTAGCAAATGTTTGTTACAAAGCTCCGAAGCTTTACTTGTTTATTGTTAAATTATACAAAAGATTCAGTTCATAATAAAAAGTTCCTCCAAAAATGTAATGCAACCAAATCTTTAATGCAAATGGTATTCTAAAATAACGACCCCACCAATGTATCCCTTATTTGTACCTCATTGATCTCCTGAGAAAAATGCTTTAAACATAACAATAATAATGTTGGTGAATTCATAGGTTTGTAAAATGTATGAGTGTAGGACCGCAATTGTTTAGAGTATGTATTGCATGGTATACAATGTCCAAAACAGTAAGTATTGCATGGTATAGCATATTCAAAACAGTAAGTATTGCATGGTATACAATATCCAAATCAGTAAGTATTGCATGGTATATAATATTTAAAACAGTAAGCATTGCATGGTATACAATATCCAAAATAGTAAGTATTGCATGGTATGCAATATCCAAAACAGTAAGTATTTCAATGTTACTTGCGTCCTATTGTAAAACAAAGCATGTTCTCACCCCAAAAGCTTATAAAACAAAATCATGTAAAATGTGGGGCTATGAACTCACCTCAGTAGTGAAGTGAATGAGTAATAATCGATTAAGTGAATTTAAGAGTCACTGGACGAAATCCGAGGAACCTAATCAAACTAGGTCGTATAAGTATATGCAATTGATAACTAATATCGTACACAATCCTATATAGCTCATGCACCATTCTATTTGTAATTTTAAATCGTTGTTATAAAGCGAAAACGCTTTATAATTATCGTTTAGAAAAAACTAGCATAATTTCGGTTTTAAACCCGTTCTGCGTTTATTACGTCCACTTTCTTAGTTGATATATAAAAATATTACTTTATTATTTGATAAACTTATGATGACATACTTTTACTGTTCATGAGTTTTATTATTTACTTTAATAAACTTTAATTGTCGTAAAACCCGTAAATGCAACAACTTATTCGTTTTAATCTCGATTTTAGCGATTCCTTCGTGCATGTCTTCGTCATTAAAATTATCACATTTTTATAAAGTGGGTTCTGCTGATGATCAGTAATTTTTACTGTTCATGGTTTATAAAATTCACTTTTAAAACTTTTAATTATCTTATTTTTATAGTTTTAGTTATCGTAAAACCCGTAAACGTCGTATTTTATTCGTTATAGCTCCGTTTTTAGCGATTCTTTCGAGCACGTTCTCGTAACTAAAAGTTCTATTTATTTATGAGGTTTACAAAAATAAATATTTCTGTCATGAACAGTAACTTTTTATAAAAGTATTATTAACGTAAACTTGTGAAATTCGTAACTCTTTTGTTATTAATTGAAAAATTAAGATTCCTATCATTTTAGAATCCTAAAAATATGTACAATCTGTGAAAAATACTAAACTTTCTGTTTTAGAAGTATTTTATAACCTGATTTTATAAAGTTTATTTTATAAAACCGGTATTAACGTAAATCGTGTTTTTATCGTATCTTTTTCGTTATTAATCCGTTTTTCGAGTTTCTTACCTTTTTGGAATCGTCATGAGACGTATTATTTTTATAAAAGGTCAAACCCACTATTAGAAATTCGAAATCCAAACAGCCCCTTTATGTTTAATATGTATACTTTTATATAAAGCTTGTTTTATGTACTTTTTACTTTTGTAAATTACCACAAGTATTTTTATACCATAAATATTATATGTGATACATATAAATAATGTCCAATAGTCCATCATTTGTCCTCATAAGTCCATGATAATAAGATTTACAAGATTAACAAATTATTTACACACTTTTACTTGTAGCTTTTTTTGTAAATCCTTAAAAACTCTAATCTTGCATTAACACTTTTTAAGCTTAACCAAAATTGTAAAACACTTATGTATCCATTTATAACCTCATAATATCACCCATATAACATGTGTACAAGTTCATAAAATCATGTTTACAAGAAAAATCCATTTTCACAAGTTAAACATATCCTAAGTGATGATTTTGCTACATAGAACATCATATACATATAAACTCATGAAATGAAAAGATAATGGATTTTAGATAACCTTAGAGTGTTGTATGATGATAATAAATATGTTCTAAACCCTTGTTTAGAATTTAAACCCAAGCTTGCAAAAGATAAAACCCTAGATTAGGTTGAAAACCCTAATCTTGTAATCACTTGCTCAAATCTTGAAAATGCTTAGCCAACCCTTCAAAACACCTTAGGTTATAATAGTAAGGATGTGTGTATGCTTGTATGGTCTTAGAAAATCAAGCTATGGATTTGCTAAAAGGGGTGTTTGATGCCGTGGGCTTATATGAGAGAAAAGGGAGAATGGTTTTGATTTTTTTTGTAAAGTGTTAAAGTGTATGTGCTAACTCTTGAAAAGTGCAAGACTTATATGCATACAAGACAAACCAAAAGTATAAATAAAGACCAAAAAGACCAATTAGGGTAGCAAGGGGTAATAGTTAGTCAAAATCACTATTCTTGCTATAAGTCTTATAAGCTCCATACTTATACATGTCTTTCTTTTATTACTTATGTTTCTTTGTCACCAAATAGTAGGGATTATCCCATGAAAAAGAGGAGAGTGTTTCTCTAGATATTTACTTGCATAATAAAGAAAATGAAAGTATTACTTGTATTATAAAAGTGTAAGTTGTAGTTTCCTTTATTAAAAGTGTAAGTCTTGTAATTTATATGTCTTGGTTGCTTCCTACATACATATGGACGTGTATATGTATATGCATATGGGTAAAGTTTTGTAAATTTGGTCATTGAAAATAAAAATAAGGATTTGTTGAAGAGTAGATTAATTAATGTGGTTCCTGGTATGCCTAAACGTACTTTATCGCGAAACGTAATAAATTTACGTAACCAATAAAAATAAATGAACAATGTTAATAATTATCCTCAAAATAATTACTTAACCCTTGCTTGATGTAAACATTTAATTGTTTGATGCCCGATTACATTGAACGATAGTTTTTAGCTTACGCGATTTAACTTAACGTTTACGATTGAAAGCAAATCCGTACAATATTAAAATACATAGTGAGTTTATTGACGACGTCAATGACCCTAAAACACGAGGTGTTATAGTCTCCCCTATTATGTGAGCCTTGTCCTCATGGCTTAAGACGCGGCACTTGACGATGGTGCGGTATTTGTGAAGAGGTACGGATATTTCTTCCTGAATTGATCTTCGCGTTCCCAAGTAAACTCAGGGCCTCGCCTAGAGTTCTATTGATCTTGACTAATGAAATGCGGCTTCGCTTCAACCGTTTAACTTCACGGTCTATGATTTCTACCGGCTCCTCGACAAATTGAAGCTTGTCATCAAAGTGAAGTCCATCCAACAGAACGGCTAATGGTTCGTCGGCATGGCACTTTTTCAAGTTGGATACATGAAATGTATTGTGAACCCGGCTCAGCTCTTCAGGAAGCTCAAGCTTGTATGCAATGGATCCAACCTTTTCCAATACCTTGAATGGTCCAACGTACCTAGGGTTCAACTTCCCCCGTTTGCCAAAACGTACGACCCCTTTCCAAGGCGAAACTTTAAGCATAACTTTATCCCCAACTTGAAAGTCCATCGGTTTACACTTTAAATCCGCGTAACTCTTTTGTCGATCGCGTGCAGCTTGCATTCTCTGCTTGATTTGAACGATCTTCTCAGTTGTTTCTTGCACTATTTCTGGACCAGTGAGTTGAACTTCTCCAACCTCGGCCCAACAAACAGGTGAACAACACTTTCGACCGTAAAGTGCTTCAAATGGTGCGGCCTTGATGCTAGCGTGATAGCTATTGTTATATGAGAACTCGACTAATGGAAAATGGTTAACCCAACCCTTTCCAAAGTCGATTGCACAAGCACGCAACATATCCTCGAGAGTTTGAATAGTCCTCTCGCTTTGTCCGTCTGTTTGTGGATGGTACGCAGTACTCATATCCAGACTAGTACCTAAAGCATTCTGAAGTGACCTCCAGAAATTTGATGCGAACCTAGGGTCACGATCACAAATAATCGAGAGAGGTATTCCATGCCTCGTGACCACCTCCTTTAGGTACATTCTTGCAAGTTTATCCATCGGATCAGTCTCTCTCATTGGTACAAAGATTGCGGACTTAGTGAGTCGGTCAACAATCACCCAAATGGTGTCGTAGCCTTGTGACGACTTAGGAAGCTTCGTGACAAAATCCATAGTGATATTGTCCCACTTCCATTGAGGTATATCAGGTTGTACCAACAATCCTGATGGCCTTTGATGTTCTGCCTTGACCTTAGCACAGGTCAAACACTTGCTAACATAGGTGGCGATGTTTGCCTTCATATTGGGCCACCAATATAGCTTCTTCATGTCTTGGTACATCTTATCAGAACCCAGATGAATAGAGTATTTTGACTTGTGGGACTCGTGCATGATCACAGTCCTCAAATCGCCATAACATGGTAACCAACTCCTGCCATTGAAGCATAGAGTTCCATCCGCGCGGGGTTCTAACTTTTCCGTCCTAAGCTTCTCCGGATCTTTAGAATTTTCAACCAACATACCTCCAACATCTTCGTTTTTGATGTTCTCTGGTTTTCGTGCTTCAGTTTGAGCATCTAAAATTTGTTTGGGAAGATTCAAACCTATAGTCATGACTAAGGCTCGAACCCTTAATGGTGGCCCTCGTTCCTTCCTGCTCAAGGATGATAACGAATATCGCAATCGTAATCACTAAGCAATTCTAACCAACGATGTTGCTTCATATTCAGCTCCTTTTGATTAAGAATGTGTTGTAGGCTCTTGTGACCCGTGAACACCGTACACTTGGTTCCGTACAAATAGTGTCTCCAGAGTTTCAGAGAAAATACTACTGCTCCAAGTTCCAAATCATGAGTCGTATAGTTCTTCTCATGAATTTTTAGTTGGCGTGATGCATAAGCAATCACCTTCTCTCTTTGCATCAACACAACGCCCAAACCCTTGATTGAAGCATCGCAGTATACGATAAAATCTTCAATTCCTTCAGGTAAAGCCAGAATTGGTGCACTACACAACTTCTGCTTCAACAATTGGAACGCTGTTTCTTGTTTGTCACCCCACTTAAACTTGACCTTCTTCTGAGTGAGCTTGGTCATTGGTTTGGCAATCTTTGAAAATCCTTCGATGAATCTTCGATAATACCCAGCAAGACCTAAAAATTGACGAATCTCCGTTGGTGACATAGGAGATGCCCAATGTTTAATGGATTTGATCTTGGCGGGGTCCACGTGAATACCCTGTCTGTCAATTACGTAACCGAGGAACTGTACTTTAGGAATCCAAAATTCACACTTAGATAATTTGGCATACAACTCCTCTTTCTTAAGCAACTTTAAGATTAACTTAAGGAGCTCTTCGTGCTCTTGCTTGTTCTTCAAATATATTAGAATATCATCAATAAAGACAATTACAAATTTATCCAAATATGGTTTGCACACCCGATTCATAAGGTCCATGAATACAGCAGGTGCATTTGTCAAACCAAATGGCATAACTTGAAATTCATAATGGTCGTAATGAGTTCTGAAAGTAGTCTTCTGAATGTCTTCTTCTTGATCCCTCAGTTGGTGATAACCAGACCTTAGGTTGATCTTCGAGTAGACACTCGACCCTTGAAGCTGATCAAATAAATCATCAATTCTTGGGAGCGGATAACGATCCGACCTTAGGTTCTTCACCGTTAGTTTATTCAATTCTTGGTAATTAATGCACATTCAAAATGATCCATCTTTTTTCTTGACAAACAAGACCGGAGCTCCCCAGGGTGAGGAACTAGGTCTTATAAAGCCTTTGTCAGATAGTTCTTTTAGTTGCTCTGACAACTCTTTCATTTCAGAAGGTGCCAATCGATAAGGCGCCCGAGCTACGGGTGCAGCACCAGGTATCAAATCGATTTGAAATTCCACTTGTCGAGTCGGAGGAAGACCCGACAAGTCCTCAGGGAATACATAAGGAAAATCCTGGACAATTGGTACATCCTTAAGTTGTTTCTTCTCTGACTTGTCTTTCGTCTCCTTTGTATTAATGTTTGCCAAAAAGACTGGACATCCTTTTAGCATGTATTCTTGTGTTTTGGTGTACGAGATAATGTGCAGACGAGCCTCGTGTCCCTGGTTGCTTCCGTCACCGTGAACAATTAATGTTTCATTTCCCCAGGGGATACGAACGATCTTCTCGGCACACACAATGATTGCTTGGTACTTTGCCAACCAATCCATACCAATTATAGCATCGAAACTACCAAGTTCTACAGGCATTAAATTTATGTTGAATGGGTGGTTCAGGATATTTAATGTACAACCCCTAAGGATAGTGTTCAACCCAATTATTCTCCCGTCGGATCGTTCAACATCATAATAGTGATCTAATACAGTTGGTGGGATATCAATTTGGGAGCTAAATGCAGTGGATACAAAACTTCTATCGGCACCAGTATCGAATAAGATAAAAGCATAGCGGTTGTTTAGAAGGAATGTACCCGTCACGATGTTGGAGTCTGGGTTTATCCCTACATGCCCTACCGCATACACCTTGGCTGGAGCATTGCCACCTCCAACTTGGTTAGCACGGTTGTTGTTGTTCTTCAGCTTGGGACATTCCCTCTTGAAGTTTCCTTGGACTCCACACTCAAAAAAAGTAGGCTTCTAACCCGACCCAGTACCCCTCTCGATGGTTTGCATTGTTAGCATTTGCCATACTTCTACACTCACGAGCAAAATGGCCAACTTAGTTACATTTGTGGCATTTAGGAGCACATAGACCATCGTGGTGATAATTGCATTTTGAGCATAGGGGTTTGGATCCCCCATATTGTTTCTTCTTAACAGTCCCTGCAGCATAAGCCCTGCCGGTGTTCTGCCTCTTATTTTGGTGGTGTTGTTGTGGTTGTTGGTTATTATCTGGCTTTCTCTTGTTCTTTGTCTGTCGGTCAGCAAAAGTGCGGATTCTCTTATCCATCACTTCGATTGCCATTTCAGTTGCCTCTTGCATTGTCTTAGGCTTGGATGCTACTACACTTTTGTGGATCATGTCGGGTAAGCCACCGACATATTTCTCAATCTTGTCAGATTCTTCAGGAAACATTCTACCACACAGCAGTGCCAGTTCCTGAAAACGTTGGTTGTACCCTATCACATCGGTACCTTTCACTTTCAATTCCCACAGTTCAACTTCGAGTTTCTTAATCTCGGTCCTTGGGCAGTACTTGTCAGTTATTTTCTTCTTCAGTTCAGTCCAGGTCATTGCATAAGCAATGTCATTACCAACAGTCCTAACGTGGGAGTTCCACCACGTTAGAGCATTTCCCAGAAGAGTACAAGTGGAGAACTTGATTTGGTTTTCCACAGAACAGTTGCTTATGCGGAACACAGTTTCCATTTTCTCAATCCATTGAGTCAATTCGACAACTCCTTCTGTGCCTTTGAAATTTAGAGGTTGGCACTTCATGAAGTCTGGGTAAGTGCACTCACGAGTGGCTCGCTCGTTTCTCCTAGCACCTGTTCCTGAATTGTGGCTGTCGACGCCATTCGTGTTTGCATCACGTGCTGCCAAAGCGGCAGTAACGCCTTGGTTAATCATTGCCTGAAGTTGGGCATTAGTGACAGATGTGGTGTTGGTTGTTTCTGGGGCTATGTTTGACCTCGTGGCTCTTTTTGGTGCCATTTTCTTCAATCACAAGAAAATATAATACCCGTTAGATTTCATAAAATCATAACCATGACATGACATATACCCAATAAGTAAAATGAGATCACATCACACAGTGAAATGCACAACTGAATTAAAATTAACAATGGTGTAGCTAAATCGACATTCATTCATAATAAATTCGATTACAGACATGACATAATACCACCATTCCATATATAATTGGAAAACATACATGATTGGTTCAGATACAAAATGATCACAACGATTAGGTTACAAGATAAAAAATATATACAACCTAAAGCCATACTAGCCGGGATTGAACCCGTAATACTTAGTAGGCTATACAAAACAACTAGCCATAACAGAATCTAGGAACTGCTACCAGCCTCCTCCGGTAGCTCTGGCTGTGCAGGACCCTTAGCAGGTCCCTGCTGTCTCTGTAACTCTGCCATCTGAGTCTGAAGGCTCTTCACTAGCTTTAGTACCTCAGTGAGCTATCTCTGCCTCCTGTAATCTGCTGCCAGTAACTCTGAAATCACCGTCTGTCTCCTATGGTCTGCCGACTGTAACTCTCTAATCTGTGACTGCTGAGCTAACACTGTGGTACGTAGAGATATAACCTCAGCACGTGCTAGGTCGCTAGCCCCCATGGATCCTACCCAAGCCTCTCGAGACATCCTGGCCTCTGTCTCCATCAGAAAACGTGTATGTGCATGTGCACACCTATTTCTAAAAAACATGTTGAGCCGACCAGCCAATAGTTGTCGCTGACTCGGCTCATCATCTAACCTCGTATAAACCTCATCCGTGTCCTGCCTATCCATTGTCTCATCGCTGTCATATGTCAACCCAACTCCGTGTCAGTACTAACTAGTACCCCCTGCTGGGTCTCAACTATCTCATCATGATTGGTGATCCAATATCCATACATCTCATCTCTGGATCACGCCTGATCCATCCCTACTATCACATAGTAGATTACAAAATCATAGTCTGCCCAATACCTCATGCCGATCTAACTAGCTAGCCAGCAGAAACTCCAAAAAAAAAACAAGCTCTTCTAGACCTCGTATGCAGGACCAGAGCGATACCAAAACTCTTATCGGAGGTGGTAAGGTAAACCTCGGTCTGTCCTCTTCTACGGTGCAGTAGAGGAGTAAATGCCAGGGTGTGTACTGATGCTTGGTGCTGCTGGTCTGTGTGGTTAGAGTATGTTAGGTGGTGGTAATGCTAGTGATATGGGTAGTAAGATGGCGGCCTCGGCTCTCAGCCGGTTTCATAGCAGCTCGATAGCCCATCAGACGAACAGACTACAGGTGGTGATAGAGATAACAACAGGTCTAAGGATTGATACTGGTAGTGGTGGTGATATTGGTAGTGGTGGAGAAGGTATCTGGGGAAGTGGTGATGACCATGGGGGAGGCGGTGATGATGGTGGAGTCGATATAGCAAGAAGTATGTCAACCTCAGCATCGGACCATACTGGTGTAGGTTCTGGAGCTAGAATATAAATCCTAGATGTCACACGATATGCAGGGTGTGGTGGTGGTGTGGCCTGACTATCAGCTCGATACGGCTCTGTACTCCTCAACCGATGGGGCCTGTATCAGCAAGATGGTAAAGCAAACAACTACTAGAGTCGGCAGGAGCAGGGTGCTCCTCCTCCTCTCATCCATCCATTAGCTCGATGTTCCGTTTCATCATCCTACATCATTCCATCTGATGACCCACCCTCCTCGTCATCGGCGGGTGTAAACCAATGTCCGTCTTGATGCATACTTGAGACGTCAAGAGATGTTGATATGTGTATGCATTGATGATTTGTAATTACGAGTAATTTGCGCACTTTACGTTACGTATTACAGGTTACATGTTTGTCATCATCAAAACATAAGGAGATCATATAGATTAAAAATCGTAATATTTGCACTAACACGGGTGATGATTTGAAACAATATGAGGCTGATATCGAAGCAATGAGCTTAATTTTAATCTCAATACCAAATCATATCTATAATTCGGTTGATGCATGTCAAACTGCATGAGCAGTGTGGCTCAGGGTTGAATGACTAATGCGTGGAACTATGTTGAATTAAATTGACAGTGAAACACGATTTAATACAGAGTTTGATCAGTTCAGTGCTGAACCTGGAGAATCACTCGTGTTAGTTTATAATCGCTTTGCACAGCTGATGAATGATTTGGAAGGAAACAACATTATTTTTCCCAAAGTCACCATCAACACCAAATTTTTGAACAATCTTCAAACGGAATGGCTAAAATATGTTACAAGTGTTCGTTTGGCAAGAAAACTAACAGAAGATTCATATGATGATTTGTTTAATTACCTCCAAAAATATGAGAAGATTGTCATTGCTTCTAGAGCGAAGATGTAACATCCCCAAATTAGGTCGCAGCGAAATAATGGTTCGGGAAGTGTTACTTCTCGGATCAATAACACAAGATATATATAGAACGACCAAAAAGTCATTTTAAAACTGATACATTGGATTTAACAAATATTTGATACAAATAGCCCGAAGCCTTAACTTGTTCCTTGTTATTACTACAAAGATACTAGTTCACAACACCTGAGTTTTCCCAAAACATAATACAACCATATCTTTAGCATGACATCCCAAAATAAAACCACCAATATATCCTTGGCACCTTATGCTTACTGATCTCCTGAAAAACATTGCTTTAAAACGTCAACAATAATGTTGATGAATTCATAGGTTTGATAAATCATATATTATAGGACCACAAGATTTCCCAAGTGTATGATAATGCAACAGATGCAGACATCATATAAATGTAATTACGTTGCCCTAAGCTCATGTCACTGAAGCTCAAAATAAATGAATACAATATAAATGGCCTACATTGCCCGTGATGATGTTCTAACCCGCAACATCCTATGTTCGACATGGTATACGTTTGTTTGCCCAGTGATAGCTAATCACCCGAACGAGGATGTCAATCCTAATAGATCTATTCATAACATTCGCGCTCACAATCCAGTAACTGACAGTTCATGATAATGGGCTCAACTAGGGTTATCGCTACTTAGGCAACACGTAATCATAATGTAAAACTTATCCACTTGTGTCCAGTTGTAAAACATTGCATGTTTCTCACCCCAAAAACTTATAAAACAAAAGCATGTAAAACGTGGGGCTATGAACTCACCTTGAGTGAGCGAATATCAAGTGTATCACAGAAAATGCGTCACGGTAATGATCGAGTGCAACCTAATCCAATATAGGTCGTATAAGTACTAATCACATTGGGTAACTTCTACCATATATCATTCTATATAGCTAATCACCATCTAATTGTTTTGGTAAAATTGTGTTTAATAAGTTAAAACGTTTATAATTTCCGTTGTAGTAAAACTGGCGTAACTTTCGCGTTTCAAGTCCGTTTCTTGCGTTTCTTATGTCCACGTTTTCGTATTAAGTCGAGTTATCAATATTTGACATTTTCATATTTTTAGTCCCCTGATGAACAGTACTTTTTACTGTTCACACCAGTTATAAAGTTATTTTTATAGTTTTAGTTATCGTAAAACCCGTAAACGTCGTACTTTATTCGTTATAGCTCCGTTTTTAGCGATTCTTTCGAGCACGTTCTCGTAATTGAAAGTTCTATTTATTTATGAGGTTTACAAAAATAAATGTTTCTGTCATGAACAGTAACTTTTATAAAAATGGTTTTATAAAAGTATTTTTATACATTTTAAGTATATAAACTCGCGAAATTCATAACTTCTTCGTTATTGTTTGAAAAATCACGATTCTTATCTTTTTGGAATCCTAAAAATATGTGTGATTTAATAAAAATATCAAACCTTCTGTTTGTATAAGTTTTATAACTTGTTTTTATAAAAGTTATTTTATAAACCCGTTTAATTAACGTATAACTCGTAATTAGCGTATCTTTTTCGTTATTAATCCGTTTTTCGAGTTTCTTAGCTTTTTGGAATCGTCATGAGACGTACTATTTTATAAAAATATAAAATGGTCAGGTTGTATGTCGAATTAAAACAGAAAGTTTGGATGTCTTTCTTGAATTCATATGTAAACTTTGTTTTTATAACTTTCAACTTTGTAAATTACCACAAGTCTTTTATACCATATATATTATATAATAATGTCCATAAGTCCATAGGTTGTCCATTTGTCCAAGTTAACAATCTCTTAATCACACTTTTAATCAAAACTTATTAAAGAAACCCTAATTTAACAAGTTTACATATGACCCTTTTATACATTAACCAAGTGTGTACAAGAGTTATACTTCTATTATAACCTTATTTTAGTATTCATATAACATAAACAGTACGTAAAGTTATATCTCCTATAACTGTCACGTGCGTACTGTAAACTTGTGGTCCACACTACTTTGATTGAACGTTTCTGATTATTAAATGTTTTTCGTAATACATTGAGTGAAGCTGTATTCACTAAACGTTTTTGGTCCTCATAAATGTTTTACTTAAACCTATGAATTCACTCAACTTTATGTTGACCGTTTTAGCATGTTTTTCTCAGGTGCTTAGCTTTGGACTTCTTGATGTGCTATGTGGAGTCTACGTGCAATATGATACTCTTTCAAGACTTATCAAAATATCATACTCGTTGTCTTTTGAAAACCAAATTATGCTTCCGCTACATTTTACTTATGCTTCCGCAAATGTTAATTTCTTTTAAACCATGTAAAACTTATTTATTTTTAAACAATGCAACGAGTTATGATTTTCAAAACGTCCATTAGTGGTCGTTCTCTTGTGCCTTGTGTTCGGATTATGATGACGTCACGCCCTCGGACACGTATTCCGTCCAGGCCCCGTCTGGGGGTGTGACAGTGCATAAAGGGGTGTTGATGTCGTGGGTTTATAAGGCAAAAGAGGAGAGAAAAACTTGATTTTTTTGCTAAGTGTTGAAGTGTATGTTATCTTTCTTTAGGAGTGCAAGACTTATATGTATAAAGCTAGTCAATAACACTATACAAGACAAGATGAGGGTTTTTAGGGAGCCATTGCTCAAAAGTATGAGAAGTATGGGAAGTATGGCTTCATTTAATGTGTAGAGATGTACATAGGACCATGTGGTGAATTTTTGTGATATGTCTTTGTATACATCCACCTATGTCTGTTTTTATATGTATATATGTGATGTTATTTTGTAAATTTTGGGTATTGGGTATAAATGTGGGTATTTGTTAAAGCGTAGAAAAGTTTTGGTGGTTTCGGGTATGCCTAAACGTATTTTATTGCGAAACGTAATCACTTTACGCAACCAATAAAAATAAAATGAACAAAGTTAATAATTATCTTCAAAATAATTACTTAACACTTGCTTTATGTAAACATTTAATTGTTTGATGCCAGTTTACATTGAACGATAATTTTTAGCTTACGCGAATTAACTTAACGATTACGATTTAAACCAAACGCGTACAATACTAAAAATACATAGTTGCTTTATTGACGGCGTCCATGACTCTAAAACATAGGGTGTTATAGTCTCCCCCCGTTAAGTGAGCCTTGTCCTCAAGGCTTAAGATGCGGCACTTGTCGACGATGCGGTCTTTGTGAACAGATGTGGGTATTTCTTCCGGAATTGATCCTCGCATTCCCACGTAAACTCAGGACCTCGCTTGGAGTTCCATCGAACCTTGAATAATGGAATGCGGCTTCGCTTCAACCGTTTAACTTCACGGTCCATGATCTCAACGGGTTCCTTAAAAAACTGAAGCTTGTCATCAAAATGAAGTCCATCTAACGAAACGGCTAACGGTTCGTTGGCGTAGCACTTTTTCAAATTGGATACATGAAATGTATTGTGAACCCTGCTTAACTCTTCTGGAAGCTCGAGCTTGTAAGCAACCTCTCCAACCTTTTCTAACACCTTGAAAGGTCTAACATACCTAGGGTTTAACTTCCCCTGTTTGCCAAAACGTACGACCCCTTTCTAAGGCGAAACTTTAAGCATAACTTTATCCCCGACTTGGAATTCCATCGGTTTACGCTTCAGATCGGCGTAACTCTTCTGTCGATCATGAGCGGCTTGCATCCTTTGCTTGATTTGGATGATTTTCTCAGTCATCTCTTGAATTAGTTCTGGACTGAGGATTTGAGCTTCTCTAACTTCGGTCCAACAAACAGGTGAATGACACTTTCAACCATAAAGTGCTTCAAATGGTGCGGCCTTGATGCTAGTGTGATAGCTATTGTTATATGAGAACTCGACTAATGGCAATTGGTTAACCCAACCCTTTCCAAAGTCGATTGCACAAGCACGCAACATATCCTCGAGAGTTTGAATAGTCCTCTCGCTTTGTCCGTCTGTTTGTGGATGGTATGCAGTACTCATATCCAAGTTAGTACCTAAAGCGTTCTGAAGTGACCTCCAGAAATTAGATGCGAACCTCGGGTCGCGATCACAAATGATTGAAACAGGTATTCCATGCCTCGTAACAACCTCCTTTAGGTACATTCTTGCAAGTTTATCCATAGGATCAGTCTCTCTCATTGGTACGAAGATAGCAGACTTAGTGAGTCGGTCAACAATCACCCAAATGGTGTCGTAGCCTTGCGACGACTTAGGAAGCTTAGTGACAAAATCCATAGTGATGTTGTCCCATTTCCATTCAGGTATCTTGGGCTGTACCAACAATCCTGATGGCCTTTGATGTTCAGCCTTGACCTTAGCACATGTCAAACACTTGCTAACATAGGTGGCGATGTTTGCCTTCATATTCGGCCACCAATATAGCTTCTTCATATCTTGGTACATCTTGTC
>BQNB010047921.1:3340-35002 GCA_026074375.1 Tanacetum coccineum
ATTTTCTATATCAATCGGTGAGATAGTAACTTACTGGTTCACTCTTATCGTGCTGTCTGCTTTGAGACGTTTCGATAATGAGAACATGCTGAGTATGATGAATCTAATACTTATGTGTTAGAAAGATTCAATACTACAGCTGGAAATCCTGTCAAGAAGACTCTTCTTAAATTGAATCTATCTGATCACAGGTCAATCCTCACGGATTTGAAGGTTACTCCAACCTAACCTGGGCGAATAACAAAGCCATATTCGTCCCCCTGCTTTATTGCTAACTATTTTATGCAGGCTATTTAAAGATGGTGGTGGAGGTTCCTGATTCTGCTTTATTGCTAACTATTTTAACTAATTGTTCATTTTGTTCTTTTAGATCTTTTACACATTCTAAACAAGATGAACAACAATTTAAGTTATTAGATACCTCAGAGTTTGTAGAAGAGGTTGAACTTGTTGAAGAATAAGCTATGAGAGCAAAATTGGTTAGACCTTCTTCTGCTTGGTTACTCCAATCATAGCCAAAGCCATCACACTAAGATACTAAGGCATTTGAAGTAGTTTCTTCAACTGGCACACTCCTTCTGGTAGGCTCCCTATTCCTGCTATCATGATTCTTGGGTGCTCTGCACTCCCTTGCAAAGTGTCCTCTCTTGTGGCAGTTGAAACACTCTACCTTGGACTTGTCAAACCCAATTCTTTCTTTGTTGGCCATGTACAGCTTCCTTCCAGTATTCTTTATGAATCTTCTTGCTCTCATAGTCAGCATAGCAATGTTCCACCTCAATTCCATCTCTTCTAGATCATCAGGATTGATTTGTTATAGATCTTCATTATCTAGCTGTGGAATACTTAGTTGGCTAGCAAAGAAGGAATAAATCACAGCATCACTCAAATTTTCAACAGTTGTTGAGCTATCAGCAGCACCCTGAGTGCTATCAATATTAACACCCTGAGCAGTATTAACTGCTCTAGTTGCACTGTTAGTGCTGCTAGAGGACAGAAAGGCTACATTGTGTGAGTTTATGGTTGAGCTGGATGTCCCCTTGACCTCTGATTCATAAGCCTTCAGGTTGTAGAAGAGGTCATCAAAACTTAGTGTCTCAATCTCTGGTTTGTTCCTCCACACAATAGTATGCATAGTCCATTCTTGTGACAAACTTCTCAAGAACTTTTGATTGATGTCTTCTTGAGGGATAACTTCATCATGCATCTACAGTTTACTAATTAGCTTTTGAAGCCTTTCATAAGGTTGCTCAATCACTTCTGTGCTGGATGCAACAAAGTTTTCATATTGGTGCTTCAAAAGATTTTTTGAGTTTTCTTTGTAGCAGTGTTACCTCCAAAACTGTTCTTAATAGCCTGCATTAGTGTCTTAGCTTCCTTGTATAAGTTAAACTTTAATTGATGCTCATTAGGTAAGGCCATCAACAAAGTGCTTCTTGCCTTCAACTCTGCCCTTCTTTGTGCCTTCTCTTTAACACTTGTAGGAGGGATAACAGTCTCCTTACCATCAATAGTTTTTGTTACTATAGGTGCATTACCATTTTCTATGATCTCCCATAGAGTGTAATCAATGCACTGTAGGTACTACTCTATCCTCATCTTCTAGAGATCATACACACCAGGTTGAAGTATGGGTAGCTTGATGGTTTGAGTAGATTAAGAATCCATTGCTTCTTGAAAAAGTAGATCTTGTGTGTAGTAAAGTTTCTTCTTATTCAAAGCTTCTTACAAGCTCTGATACCACTTGTTGATCCCAATAGAATAGATCTTGCTTAGCTTGTATAAGGCTAAGTTGTATTGAATAAATTCAAAACAACTATGATAGAAACTTTGATTGTGAATATCAAAGACTATACGGAATCTAGTCAATGATACTAAGAAGAATTTCAATGATACAGTAATGAATAAGATCAATAACAAATAGTTTACCAAACTTTCAGCCTCAATATAATACATACACTCTTAATAGTGTTAGGGTTATAAAACCTTGAAGCTATGACAATTCTATGAATGACTTGATTTGCTACTTTGATGCTGATACATAGAATTCTATACCCTAGGTCCTCATTTTATACACCAAGGAGTCCTAATGGGATTACAATATTTTCCTAAGTTATCATGATATTCTAAACAAATAACTTATAAGTATCTTTTACAAAAATATCTCATACATATCCCACAAGCAATCTTTATCTTTTTTCTGAGCAGCCTTTATCCTTTCAGTAGTTGTAATCTAGCAGCATTAACTTTCAACACCAACAGTAGTAACTTTTGTACTAGCAGCACTAACTGTGTACAAGCAGCATTAACTACTTAGAAAGTTTTCTTCAATCTTCACCAGCAGTACTAAGTTACACTAGTAGTACTAACTTTACTCTAGCAGTACTAATATTACTAGCAGTAGTAATATACACTAGCAGTAGTAACTTACACTGGCAGTAGTAACTAGCAGTACTAACTACTTAGCATATTTTTCATTAAGATTACTAACAGCACTAATTTATTCTTAGCAGCAGTAACTAATACCTTAATAGCAGTAACTTCAAGAAGGCTTTTAATCCCAACACACAGATATTCGTGAGGGTAAGGTTGATAAAATGTATGCATGTTCGATGGATCTACATATTGTGAAGATGATGATTCACACTTATGGATGGTGGAGCAAATGGATTTACAAACGTATTTCCATCGAGCATAGTATTCGGAACATTATCAGCAACTATTTCAGGTTGGATTGAATCTTGATTATCTTGTTGCTGAATATGCTGTTGTTATGTTTCGATCTCGTAAACATTGTGTGAAGTGTTTGGAATATTTGTAGCTTCAGAGGATGAATTTGTTGGTGTTGGTGCAGTGTTTGCTATTGTTGTAGATGCCGTTGGAGTCTAAATAACTTAAGGAGCTTGAGCAGCTGGAGCAGTTCTTGTAGCAGCTGATAGTTGACCACAAATGTAATCATCATACATAACTTCGAACAGTAGATCCAATTCACCTTCAGTTGGTTGTTGAGTTGTTATTGTTGACGGAGCATAAGTAAGATCGAGTCGTGAATTGATTTATCCAGAAGTCATGCTTTGAAGCCCGAGTTTTGAACTGTGTTGTTCAAAAGCCATAGCTAAAAGTTCATCAAATGTCACATTTATTGTCTCTATGATTTTCTTTGTCCTTCGATTGTAAACTCTGTAAGCACAGGAATTAGCAGAATAACCAATGAAAAAACCAATGTCACCTTTTGCACCAAGTTTCCCAATGTCTTCACGATCATTCTTGAGATAACAAAGAGCCCTGAATACATATAGAAATGATATATCTGGTTTTCTACCGTTGATAAGCTCGTATGGTGTTTTGTTGAATCAACGGTAAATGATGGAGCGGTTTTGAGTGTAGCACGCAGTAGCAATTGCTTCAGCCCATAAGAATAACGGTGCACGAGAGAAAATCAACATTATTCTAGCAGCCTCCACTAACGTCCGATTTCTTCATTCCACGGCTCCATTTTGCTGAGGAGTTCTCACAGAAGAAGATTGGTGAGAGATGTCAACACTGTCAAAGTATTCTTTAAGCATTTGATTCTTGAATTCTGTGCCATTGTCGGTTCTTACAATAATGATTGGAGCTTGTAAAAGGACTTGTATTTTCTTTAGGAAAGTCTTAATCACTTCTGGTGCTTCATTCTTTGATCTGAGAAAGTAAACCCACGTGTAACGAGAGTAGTTATCCACTATCACCAGAACATACCGCTTTCCATTGATACTTTTGACTCTTATCGGACCACACAAATCCATATGAAGAAGGTGTAATCTCTGCTTAGAATTAGGAACAGATTTGGGTGGGTGAGATGCCTTTTTGCCTTTTTCCTTGCTCACATGAGGGACAAAGATGTTCTTTATGATATTTGAATTTTAGAAGACCGGTGACGAGATCATTTTTAGCAAGGTCATTTATGGTGTCGAAATTAAGATAGGATAACCATTGATGCCATAACCATGACTTGGTAGAAGTAGCATGCACCATGAGGCAAATTAATGATGTAGAGGCCATTTCATGGAGATTGATGGTGTAAAGGTTTGTTGTACGATTTCCTTTCAACAAATCAACTCCTTCTAGATTTATGACGAAATAAGTGTTCCTTCTGAAAGCGACCTCTAAATTTGAATCACAAAACTACCCAACCGAGAACATGTTGAGCCCCAAGCCCTTAACGAAATAAACCCCGGTGATCAATATATTTCCCCATTGAAGATCACTGAAACCCAGAATTGCAGCAACATGATCATTTCCAAAGCGGACAGTTCCCAAAAACTTCTAGACAAAATTGATGAGAAGCTTTAGATTCCTAGTCATATGCTTGGAACAACCCGAGTTGATGCACCATAAACAAATTTGGATAACTTGCCAAGAAAAGAATTGGAATTTGGAAACCATTTAATTGTCGATTCCTAAGGGTTAGAAGTACATGCATTATCACCATTTGAGCAATCAAACTGACACTCAGATTCACTAGATGCGATTATTTTTCCTTTAAGGTCAAAAATTCTTCCAGTTGGTGACAACCTAAGGCAAGATCTAGGTTTACTAGGCGTAGGTGAAGCAAGTCTTTCTTTGGATCCTAACTTCTTAGATTTCCTGAATTTTGGCTTAAGTTTCATTTGATTTGCAACATTTGAAACATTTGCACTTTGGTTAGCATCACGAGAATTCATGCTCTTCACATAATTAAGCACACAGACATCATGATTAGTAATAATTAAACATTGCTTACACATAGCACATATAACTTTAGATTTATCATTCTGAATAACAAGCTTAACGTTATTACATTTATATGACATATGTTTCTTATTCTTAAAAAGTAGTAAATTCCTATGGTGTTCTTCTACTTCAACTTCTTTATTCTTGATGCAACTACTCTTAGATGCAAAGGGACCTTATAATTCTTTGTATTGCTCCTAGACTGTGGCCTTCTGGTCATAGCAGTGTTGTCTACTCCTGTAGAAGACAAACCATTTGAGTCAGAATTGACATGTTTCTTAGTTATGACATAAGGTTGTAAAATAGTGATCAGTTTTGTCCTGATGCTTGCTTTAATAGGTTTGTTAAGAACATACTTTTCTTCCCCAAAAGTATGAAAAGAATTAATCATAAACATTCCTGGGGCAATCGCGTTATCATTTTTCACAAGTTTTGATTCTTGTGGTGTGGGTACCGAGTTTGAAGTGACTGGGTTTGATAAATCATTCATCTCAACAACCTTTGGAGGAACCGAAGTTTTTGAAAATTTTAGACGTTTAGATTGAAATGCATTTGGTTGTCTTACAACAAAATTGTTTCTTAAATATTGCAAAGACGGTTTCCTCTCGGTTGATTGATTTGCAAACTTAGTATTCATACTCGTACCTTTGGTGATGTCCTTTTGTTTAGAAACCTCATCAAATAATTGGGCTCTTAACTAGCATTTTCATAAATTATGTCATGTACTTTGTTTTACAAAGAGTCAATTATTGTTTTGGTTTGAGTTCGTGTCACAGAGATAGAGTCAAGTAGGTTCTTGTATGTGGTCTTAAGATGAGCATTTTCTTTAGCATAATTCAAAGCCTGAAACTCTAATTCCACGTTCTCATTCTCTAGTTTCTAAGACAAAGGATCAAGGGTATTTGATACACATGGAGTATCCTTACTTTTACCCTTGAGATCTCCCAACTGAGCTTGCAACCGTTCGATCTTTTGTTGCATGTCATTATAAGCTTTATCGTATGAAATTTTATAGTATTTGCATTCTTCGCATTTTTTATACCAATCATTCCAAAGTTTAGCATATTCATTCTCCTTTTTAATGATACAATTTTCAAATCGTTCTTTTGTACGTTCAAGCTCAGTTTGGAGATTTGATGTATCTACAATAGAATTACTTTGCACAATAGACATAATATCCTGACTGGCAACTACTCTCAAGAGACGCTTAATTTCCAATTCCAAAGCCTTGTGCTTAGCTAGAGATTCATCAGCTTCTTTTGCAAGAGATTTGAAGTCTCAAACAAATTTGGCTACTTCTTTCAAAAATTTTATTTCAAAATTTTAAACTCTAGCATCAACTTGGTTAACGACAGGTAAAATTTATTCAAACCAAAACACACTTACTGTTTGAATCCTACAACAAATGACGAGACACACTTTGTTATATGCAAATCAAGACAACACCAACTAGATATTTATTCAAATGCACCCACTTACTGTTTGAATCCTACAACACAAAATAAAGAAAAACAATAAAAAACTAACGAGACCAAAAAGCTTAAATAAGCTATCAAATAAGCTCGAAATAAGCAAATTTATGGGCTCTTTGTAATTGGGCTCGAATAATTGGGCTCGAAATTTATGAAATAATTGGGCTCGAAATTGACTCTTTGTAAATTATGATGTAAATTATGTCATGATGTAAATTATGTCATGTAATTTGTTTTACAAAGACCACGAACACAGTCACATCATCATTCCTTGGCTCTTGATACCACATGTTAGGTTATCATTTCATCACCTTGACACACAAAATAAAAGAAAAATCTTAGAGAGAGAAAGAGGGTTTAGAGAAAGAAATAAAAGAAAGAAAAATAGTAACTTCCACTATCAAAGAAATGAGAAGCAACACCCTTCCTAACATGCTAGGAAGGGATATTTATACTAAAATGAAGATAAGACCCTAAATGGGTCAGTTGGCTTTATCTTGGGCCGAACCTAATACAAATAGGCTTAAGCCCGACACCTAGGCCCAATTAGCTTAAATGAATTCTCGTAAACTACGTTTTTCTTATACAAGGCTCGAGAATAATAATGATCATCACTTTACATAAAAATATAGCTAACACATGCAATCATAAGTAAATACTAATAGATCTAGCCTTGCATGGCAAATAAAGGAGAAGAACAAGAACTTATCACAAAACACATAGACATATTAAGTGATAAAGGATAAATGAACTTCACTTGATTAAGTCATGAAGTTGAGGCTGTTACAAGAGGATTTTGACACCCTAAAAACGAGCCTAAAGGCTGCCAAAGTCGTCTTCTAAAACTATGGTTTATCTCCTAAAAGTTACACACTAAAAACCTAAAAACGGATTTGTATATATAAGAAAACAAGTGCAACGGCGTCGCTTTATGTTCCTAACGCCGTCGTTCCGCAATGGTCTTCTAGGGTTTTTTAAGTAGGCTTCGTTCTGACGCCATCTAGAATTTTATGACGCCATTGATTGCTGCCAAACTACACCTTAAAATATATATAATATATACTAAAATATAAAATATATATAGTAAGAATAGTCTAGAAACAAAATCAATAAAACCGAGAAGTAGTATAGAATTTTCCCGGGTCGTTAATCCCCAATGAGGCTGTGCTGGAAAATCGATACAGTCGGAAGATTTGAGTTTGAAGGAGAGAAATGATTTGAGAGTGAGGAAAGTTAAATTAAACAATAACAAACAAAAACGTTTAAGAAAAATCTAAAAATTATGAAATTAAGCTAGAAAACGAGAGCACGAATCACGAACAAAAGGGCAAAAACCTAAAATCTTCAAAATTAACCCTACGAAGAAATTTTCACTTCTAAACTACTCTAGGGAACTAATAACGAAGAATGAAAAAGACTAGACTGAAAACGGAGGTCGTTTGACCCAAAAACGAGTCAAGACAAAAACCGCACCCGAGCCCGTTCTTTAAAAATCAAAAAGTTATAAAAATGACCCTACGAAAATTTTTATATTTTTCCTACAAACTATATGACTAAAGAAAATTTTCTAAAAAAGAAAAATATTTTTTTGATAATTTTTGTATTTTTTATGAATTTTTTAAACTTTTAACTAAATTAAATTGTAAAAAATACTAAACGACTTTTAAAAATTCTGAAAATTTTACTAAAAATACTAGACACTATGATTAACCTACGAAAAATAAGAAGCTAAAAATTGGCTTATAAATAAGCCCGAAATAAGCTGTAAACAGCTTATAGACTAAAAATGGAAAATGGGGTTAAATATTAAACCACTTGGGACTTTAATGAAAAAGTCCCCAATGTGGCGAGCAGCGGTACGTAGTACTGGGTTATAAAGAGGGGATGTATCGAGGGTAGAGACCCGGGTTCGAGTCTTGCTCACCCGGGTCACCCCTTGTCTTCCCCTTTTTTTTCGAAAAACTTTGTGAACCAAAGTTGTTAAGCTTGATGAGCTTAACAACTTTCAAAACTACAACTTTTTCTAAAAGCTTATAAATAAGCTTAAAAACAGCTTTTAAAAACGGACAGAAGTTAAAATTTAGCTTAAAGGCAAATGGCTTAAGTCTTTTGGACTTTTTGGACACTTAAGCTAGACTTAGGCTAAAATTTGCTAATGAACTATCTAAACTTAAGCTAAATAAGAACTATGAGTTAAAAACTAACACTAAATAAGCTTGAAAGGAGAGCTTAAGTTGACAGAAACTTAACAAAGCTAAAAAGCAAAAGGGTACTAACTGTTAACACCAAATAAGCAATGAAAAAGGGCAAATAAGCACTCACAACTAACTACACAAACAAAATAAGCTATGAACAAGAATAAGCAACGTAGGATAAGCTCAATAAGCCAAGAAGTAGCTTAATTACCACAGCAGTACTAACCAAAAAGTTAGTACTGTTGGTATGGAAATGGGCTTAAAAATCCTCAATAAGCACAAGAAAAGGGCAATAAGCTATCTAGGCAACTAACATACCTAATAAGCTACTAAGAACCTGAATTAGACAACTAAAAAGCTCTTAATAAGCTAGAAAGAAAATAAGCAATCCCTACACTAGAGCTAAGCAAAAACAGTCAAAGGGGTACTTTGAGCTTAAAAATAAGCTATCAAAGGGGCTTTTTAAGGACTGAAACTCAGGGGACTTAACAAAGAGCTTATTGGCTTTTTAGAAAAGCCAATAACTCATGCTGAGGTTAACTAATAAGCTAGATAAGAAGGCTTAAAGGTGACCCCTTAGCACCAGGGGAAAATGGCTAAAGACAAGGGCTTATATTGACAGCTTATTTTAAGCTGTCAAATAAGCTTGAAATAAAAAGATAAGTTAAAACAGGTAAAGAACACTAGGAAATAGACTTGTGCACAAATTTTAAGAACCTAAAACACTAATAAACCTGCTGATTTTTAGAGAATGAAAAAGGGCTTCTTTTGCTTAATAAAAAATGAAACTTAACTTTTGGCAGTTTTGACTTAACAAGTCAAAATGACTCAAGGTTGTTTTGACAGCTTGTTTTAGACACACAAATGACAACAATTTGAAACCTTACTCAGGATTACAATGGCTTAACCAAATAAGCCATTGTGTCTCTTTTTAAAAACCAACAGTTTCAAAGATACTTGTAAAAACTTTGAAAAACAGGTTTTAACTAAAAAAACTTTTAAAAACAGACTTAAATGAGCTTAATACTTAAGCTAAAGTCAACCAAAAAGTATAAAGTGGTAAAATATAAAAACAAAGCCAAAAATGAACTTAAGAATGTTAGTTAAACATTCTGTCCCAAAGTGCCTTAAAAATAAATTTATTTTATATTTTTATAAGATCATACATTATCAACGGACGATTCCGAAAATAAGAAACTTTGTTAAACGGATAATCTCGAAAAAGTTAACGTTAAAAACGAGGTAACGTTAATAAACGAAGTCTTAAGTAAATTTTTATAAAAACATTTTTATAAAATTTATAAACAGCAAGTATTAATATTTTTAATAAATACACATTTTTAGGATTCCAAAATGATAAGAATCGTAATTTTTCAATTATAACGACGAGGGTTAAGAGATTTCGCGAGTTTACGACTATTAATACTTTTATAAAACTATTTTTATAAAAGTTACTATTCATGACAGAAAGTTATATTTTTGTAAACCTCATAAAATTTTAGAACTTTCAAAAACGAGAACGTCCTCGAAAGAATCACTAAAAACGGAGCTATAACGAATAAAATACGACATTTACGGGTTTTACGACAACAAAAACGATTTTTATAAAAGTCATATCTGGTGTGAACAGTAAAAGTTACTGTTCACCAGGGGGTCAAAATATCAAAAATGTCAAATTATGATAACTCGTCTTAATACGAAAAGATGGACATAAGAAACGCAAGAATCGGGCTTAAAACGCAAAAGTTATGCTAGTTTTATTAAAACGGTAATTTTAAACGTTTTAACTTATTAAACACAATTTTACCAAAACCATTAGTTGGTGATTGAGCTATATAGAATATTATGTGGTTATCAAAGTACTATATTACTAGGGAGTTCACATGAGGCCCTCTTCGGATGGCGTATTCGACAGTTTGTTAGATTTTACGATTTAAAGTGTCCTAACTCCTCGAACGTCATGTCATGACCTCTTTAATTATGATAAGCCGAACGATAGTAACGAGGTAAACAACTAAAAATTAATTAAGTACTTAGTACATATCCGACCAATGGATAATTTAGGTTGCATTTGATCTTTTTACTGACGCTTATCTGCGGTATTTGGATTATCTGAACTCAAGTATTTCATCATCCCCACATTTTACGATTTTCAATGATTTATAAATTATGGGGGTGGAAACATGCTATTATTTTATAAATTGGACGCAAGTTATTGATTACATGTATGCCTAAATAGCGATAACCCAAGTTGAGCCCCTTTATCATGAAACTTGTCAATATGCAATATGTAGTTGGGAATTACATTATGTGAGCGCGAATGTTATTAATAGATCTATTCGGGAAACGACCTCCCCGTTCGGGTGACTAGCTATCACCAAGAACGACGTTAATAAATTAAACATGTCCGAATTTAAGATGTTTTCGGTTGCAACATCAAATCGGCAGAAATTGCAATAATGTTTTAATTGCAAGAAAGATCGTCGAGCTTCATGTCCATGAGCTAGTGTATAAATGTAATCTAGTTTTGTGAAACTGCATGTGTTTTTGCATTATCACTAAAAAGTCTTCGGTCCTGCATATTATGATTTATCAACCAATAGAATTCACCACAATTTTGTCGACGTTTTTTACAGCAATGTTTTTTCAGGAGATCAATAGGCATTGGGAATGCCAGGGATGCATTGGGTTATATTTTGGATTGCACGCTTAAAGATTTAGGTGCATCATATTTGGGAAATGTATTGTCAACTTTTGTAATATTCAACAATGGACAAGTAAAGCTATATGCTTTTGTATTAAGTCTTTCAATTAAATCCAATGTATCATTTTAAACGACTTTTTGTGTCGTCTTATATATCCTTGTGCTACTGATCTAGCAGTAACACGCCCCGGACCATATTCCGCTGCACCCATTTGGGGTTGTTACAGATTGGTTAATCAAGAGCCAAGGTTATATGAGATCCAGGTCAAAATATTATTGCTTGGACTATAGACCATTATACAAAATAGCTTTCATAAAAAGGGTTTTTAATGGGACACACACTAAGATTTTGCATTAGTGGGGACTAGATGCTTACATGACATACTAGTTGATTGCATTAGTGGGACTAGATGCATTCATAATTGATATACGTGTTTATATTATAGTACGTATATTACTATGAGGGTATATTGTATATATACAAAGATGAGTTTGCATTCTTTCGCACAACTCTACAATTATTTGTATAAGAGTTATTTATATAAATAGGGGAATATTTCTTCAGGCAAGGTAGTATGATAAGCTCGTAGGTCCTAAGCGCTACCTAATCATTAAGCTATCGAATATGATACCTTACCATCATTCATTTATGCCATAAGTGCATACTCATATTTACCATACCAACCTTATATAATATATTTATATAAGTTAAGTTCTGCTCGTTGCAAGCAGTTATGTTTTCATTATCAACGGGTACCTACACATTTGTTTATATTAATTCCGAGCCATAGAGATTTCAGTAAGCTTTTGATGAGGAGCTAGAGGAACCAATGAAGGATCAGCCTCTATCTGCTAATGCCTCACCTACAGCCCTATCACTAGGCTACATTGCTGACTCCGATCTAGAAGAGGATAAGGAGGACCCTGAGGAGGATCCTGCTGACCATCCTGCCGACGGATGAGACTATTATGATAATAAGTCATCTGATGATGACAACGATGATGATGTTGAGAAGGATGAGGAGGACGAGGAGGAGGAGGAGCACCTAGCTCCGGCCGACCCTTCTACTGTACCTACAGATGATCCTGTCCCCTCAAGCTGAGAATACAGAGGCATTTGAGATTGATGAGTCTACTTCTACATCACCCACCTCTCCACACCATATCATCTTGTCTTTTGAGACCAATCTGTATATATAAGGATGTCTATTTAACACCATACTCCACGATCACCATCTACTAAGGCAGGCATTACCGAGTTTGCTGCTGCACTACCTTCATCATCACCACCACCAGAGAAAGTTGTCTCGCTTTGCCTAGCAAATCCTAAGTTGAAACTATCTTTGACTTTATCTTCTTAGGAGTTCTCGTTGTATTTCCCTAAAATTTCAGTTGTACGAATGATTTCGAATTATCTATCCAATTATCGTATTATGAGAATTTCGTCAGTATTAACTTAGGTTCCTTAATTACTCTTACAAACTACTCTCACGAATATCATGAAATTATAACGCTATTTTGACGAAAATGAGCAATGCATCGTTAGTCCTCAATTATACATGGCCTGATCAACTATGTATAATTCAGGAAGGTACCATGCCGTGCTGAGAGTAGTCACTCTAAAAACCTATTGTTATAAAAACAAATTTTCACTTATATCATGTTATTGTGTGCGTATTCATAGAACGCGATTATCTGTTCGAATCAAATTAGTAACCCTATCAATTAAAGCAGACCTTCACTCCGTCTTAACTATAAAGTGTCAATCATCTTAATACCAAAATCCTAAGCCGAGAAGCCAAGACACATTACTAGTCGCCTTAAGACAATTTCGCTATCGAATTTGCTCGCCATTAGAGAATTTACTAAATCACTCATTCAAAATCAACTTAATACCCGTAGAACTTGGTGGTTTCGATGCTATAATCAGTATGGATTGGTTGTCGAAGTACCAAGCAGTCATTGTGTGTGCCGAGAAGATTGTTCGCATCCACTGGGGAAATGAAACCTTAATCATACATGGTGACGGAAGTAACCCAGGAAATGCGACACGATTAAATATCATTTCGTGCACTAAAACGCAGAAGTACATGGAGAAAGGATTTCCTATCTTTTTGGCACATGTCACTGCAAAAGAGGTTGAAGGCAAGTCGGAGATGAAGCGACTTGAGGACGTATCAATTGTTCAAGACTTTCCCGAAGTATTTCCTGAGGACTTGGCCGGTCCTTCCTCGACTCGACAAGTGGAGTTTCAATTGATTTGGTACTGGTGCTGCACCTGTAGCAACGGGCACCTATCGATTGGTAGATCTATGTATATTAAACAAGTTTTGAAGGTGTTCTTATATAGATTTTTGAATTGTATATGTAGATCTTAGTTTTTCATGTTTGCGCATTTTTTGTTTGTTTCAGCCACTGTTCGCCGCCGGACGCGGCCGTCGTTGTTTACGTTTCACCGGATAAAGCCTTGGTCGCCTTCTAAAATGGTATGTTTTTGTTAAATATATGTATATTAAACAAGGTTTGAAGGTTTTCTTATGTAGATTTGTTGTCTTTATCTGTAGATCTTAGTTTATAGAATGTTTTTAGCACATATATTATTTCAGCCGCCATTGACCGCTGTCTCGCCGAATGTAGCTGTGGTAACCACCTAAATTGCCGATGTTGTCGATAATGCATACTTCTTTTCAAAAGTTGGTTTGTAATATTCTTTATAAACTTTATGTATAAACTTTATTATTGTATAAAATTTGTTGTAACGTTTTTGTTAATTTAGTTATAAATTTGATATATTTTTTCTTTCTAAAGTTTACTTAATTTTGTAAAATTGGCAAATACAATAGGCTGTAAAATTGGCAACGCGTTTTATAAAATTGGCAACGTCAAACTTTACAAAAGAATGTTTGAAAGTTTAAAGTTGAAAATCTCTATTTTAGGCAACAAAAACACAATACACAAATTACACCCATGGAATTATACACATAGGTGTCAAATTGATTTGTTGATCGGGTATAAAGTCCTAATAAAGTTGGAGTCTCTCACAGTAAACACATACATTAGATATGGGCTTCTTCAATAGTTTATTGTTTGCTTTTGATAAAAATTACAAGCTAGAACAAATAACCTAATTGTGTTCATTGCTACTTATTGATAGTAATTTATTTATATCTACAAAACTCCTTATTTTTGTTTTTATAAAAGGTGTTGTATATAAAGTTGCATTTCCCATTTTGAAGCCACCCGGTGCCAGCTTCTACCCTCCAGAGTCTGCATCTATTTCCCAAGTATTCCTATAATGTTGTAATTCTACACACATTAGCACTTAACATACCAAGGTAGCAATGCTCTATTCCTATACTTAGAACGATATTTTGTTTGATTTAAAATCCCAGAAATGAGTTTTCCTATGGCTTCCAAGTGACAGTATTTCCAGAAAAATAACTGTTTTAAATAAAAGTATTTCCAGAAATCAGACATGATTGATAGAGAGCACAATTGAAAAAGTCTTGATGTATTAATTATAAGCAGATTGATATTGAACTACAGAAATGACATTTTATACGTGTGATATGCAACAAAGTGTTATATTACATATTGTGCGACTAACCAAACACATATTCTAGAGTTACAACAACTAACCATGTAATTACTATATAACACATTCAGTGACAAATCCACTGTCGTTTTGAAAGTGGGCCACTATGCTACAGTAACGGGCTTCCATTTTGGGTCAGCCCGATTTTGGTTTTTTTTTTTTTTTTTAATTATTTTGTTTTTTTTAAATTTGTATGCACAAAGTAGGAGGAAAAAAAATATTACAAAAGTTCCGATTTATTCAGATAAAAAAAATACGCATGGAAACATCTTCGATGCCTAATAACTTTAAATAATCGTTATTCATGTCACAAACGTACAACCCATTATATTAGAAAAAAGACCATATAGCAAAAAAAAAAAACAACACTTTAAACATGAGACCCAACACATAAGCCATATAAAAAAAAATTATTACTAATATACACATTTGTCGACAAACTAGCCTAAAATTCGCATAAAATGTGACCAAAAATCTGGCCAAAAAGTAAAAAAAAAATCAAAACGGTCCCTTAAACTTTTAACTATTTACGATTTTCTTACACAAAAAATCCCGTAAAAAAATTAACAAAAAAAACACGTCAAGTTTTTATTGTTCACAACTTTTTACATTCATCGGCAAAAAAAAAAAGATATTGAACTCGTCCCAAAAAAAGGAAAATATTCGCGGGAAAAAATTAAACCCGTCCAAGCAAAAAAAAAATTCTCCGAATCAAACAAAAAAAAAAATATCCGGGAAAAAATTAGCAAAAAAAAACCCCAAAATAGCCTAAAATCTGGCCCAAAGTAAAAAAAAATACAAAACGGACTCTCACCTTTTAACTATTTATGATTTTCTTACACAAAAATTCCCGTAAAAAAATTTACAAAACCGTCCCCAAAAAAGAAAATATTCGGGAAAAAATTAGCCCGTCCCAACGCAATTTTTTTTTTCCCTGAATCATACAAAAAAGAAAATATTAAAAATTAGCCCCGCCATAACGCATCGCCCAAAAAAACCCACCGAAACGTAAAAAAAAATTATTCGGAAAAAAATTAGCCATGCCGCAACGCGCGAGTTCTTTTGCTTGTATTACACATTCACGGACAAATCCAGTGTCGTTTTGACAGTGGATCTACAGTGCTACAGTAATGGGCTCCCATTTTTGGCCAGCCCGATTTTGGTTTTTTTTTTTTTTAATTATTTTGTTTTTTTTTTAAATTTGTATGCACAAAGTAAGAGGGAAAAAAATATTACAAAATTTCCGATTTATTCAGATAAAAAAATACCCGCGGAAACATTTTCGATACCTAATAACTTTAAATTATCGATATGGTCACAAACGTACAACTCATTATATTAAAAAAACTCATAGAGAAAAAAAAATAACACTTTAAACATGAGACCCAACACATAAGTCATATAAAAAAAATACAAAACGGACCCTCACCTTTTAACTATTTACGATTTTCTTACACAAAAATTCCCGTAAAAAAATTTACAAAACCGTCCCAAAAAAAGAAAATATTCGGGAAAAAATTAACCCGTCCCAACGCAAAAAAAAATTCCCGAATCGTACAAAAAAAGGAAATATCCGGGAAAAAATTAGCCAAAAAAAAGCCAAAAAATAGCCTAAAATCTGGCACAAAGTAAAAAAAAATACAAAACGGACCCTCACCTTTTAACTATTTACAATTTTCTTACACAAAAATTCCCGTAAAAAAATTTACAAAATCGTCCCAAAAAAAGAAAATATTCGGGAAAAAATTATCCCGTCCCAACGCAAATTTTTTTCCCCGAATCATACAAAAAAAGAAAATATTAAAAATTAGCCCCGCCATAACGCATTGCCCAATAAAAAACTCCCGAAACGTAAAAAAAAATTATTCGGGAAAAAATTAGCCCCGCCGCAACGCGCGGGTTCTTTTGCTTGTTTCAGAAACCAAATATGGTAACCTGAATGGGTGGGTACAATGTACAGGGCATTGTTGATAATGGCTTAATTCATTTGCCAATGACAGGCAAATTAATAAATGTAAACCACTGAAATTAACAATTTAACGTATGATATGCAACAAAGTTTTATTACTACGCGTTGTAAAGATAATCTTTCATCTTTATAAATAGAAAACATGAAAACTAATCCATTTAATTCACATAGTAAACATATATGAAAACTAATTCCATGTTGTGTATGTTTAATTGATCACTTGGATTAATAGGCGACGATGAAACTGGTCCGTAACCGCATAAAATAATGTTTAAATGTTTAAAACACATCAAAGCTGGAAACAATCTCTTGAAAACTTACACACGCCTGGAATCATCACAATTGTTATTCATATATTTGTTAAGGAAATAAAGTGCTATTTTAAGGATTTATCTCTACTAATGACTACTACATATCTTTGTTATTCATATCATATACATCATATACACGGCTGGAATCATATCACAATTGTGGAAAAATAGAGAAGTCAATGGGTGAATGTATTTAGGAAGGTTTGAAGTGAAAACTGAAACAATTGTTTGGAAACTTGTCTACTACGCTAGAATCACATCATAAAATGTACCATAAATAGCCTCACGTTACAGGATATACAAAAGGGGTGTTAAATTTTACCAAAAGGCCATAAAAGTCTAAACTTATTTGAAAACATCTTCTATTTAATAAACTTAATTAATTGACAACTATAGTTATGTTTCATTATCTAGAGGGATATCACGTGTTGGATTATGTTCACATATAAATAATATATGTCTGGGAAATTGATTCGAGCCTACGGGGACGCACGTGTTAATACGTAGAACAATAATAATTAATATATTAAATGTAATATATTAATAGTGATAAGTAAACGATCGTTATATATATTAAGTATTTGACAGAAAATACATATTAGTCGTTAAAGATTAAATAGAAGGACTAATATGTTAAATCGGAAAAAAGAAAGTTTGGTTTTGCCCCCTCTTGTGCTTTGCCGATCGGTACCCTAGTCCTAAAGGGATTAGGAGTGCTTGACTTGCAAGCCAAGGCGAATATCCCTATATAAAGAATGCTAGATTCATTATTTAGGTTAACGCTTTCAAAACCTAGAAAAATCCCTCACTTCCTCCCCTCTTTTCCTTTGTGCGATCGGTAGGAAAAAACCCACAAGGGTTTTTGATTTTGTTTGTGGTTCGACCCTCAAGAACACAAAGGATTATTCGGTTTAGTTGATAGTCAATCTACGGGGTTCGTTTGCTAATCACTACTAGTACTAGCATACATTATTGTTTGCTACGAACGTATTGTGTGTGTCGAAGTAGATAAATCTTTGTTTAAATTTTGGGTGGTTTGCGTGGTATTTAATATTATACACACGCGTATATTGAAGACAGTAGTTACGTTAATTGCTAAAAGGTACACGTCATCACCTTGTTAATTATAAATTCTACACGTGTACTTTCCGATGCGTACTCATGTTTAATGGTTAAAAGTTATTAAAACCTAACAGTGGTATCAGAGCCAGGTTGTATGAAATTTTATAAGATTAATATTGATGCGTTTAAGTGTTAATTGATCGGTTTATGTTTAAATTAATTGTTAATTCGGTGTCCATGATAAATACATGCAAATTTATCATTGAGGGATATATGATATAATCTTGTTGATTGTTAAAAGGTTTTTATGCAAATATGATGATCAATAATTAAAACATAGACATTAAATTTATTTGGTAAGATCCACGACTTTAAAAGCTAGGGAAGACCTTAGCTATGTCTTAATATGGCCTAAAAGTTGCTTAAATTTTATGTGCTATGTAGTATATATTTATATATGGCTTACGCAATCGATTATATCGATGGATGTGGCTGGAGTCATTGAACGAAGGAGCCTTTTACGAATATATATACATGTTTTAATTATTAGATACTTAGGATCATAATTGATATTTGCATGGCTTAATTGTTAAGTGTTTTTAAATAAGTGTTATATGTATTAGTTTTGTGTTTATATTGTTTTATTTTAAGTTTTGACTTATGAGAAAATAAAAGGGTTTTTCGAAAAATAAATATAAAGATGACTAATAATTATGAAATAAGATTTATTATGGACTATTAATTGAATTTAATAGTTTATAATGTGTTTCTAAAATTAAAGATTTATTTTTTATCAATGACAAAATTTTCAAAGTACTATTTAGTTGCAAGGATAAGGTTCGGGGAGACTCATCAAGACTTCGGTCTTGTAGATACCATTACCCTATAATACCTGACTACGTTGTAGTTTCCTTACCTTGCATACTATTTAGGAAGTCGCTAATGGTCTAGGGTTTGAATGGTTTTTAACCATTCTTTAATCTTTTTCCGTGATAAAATATAAAATCTTTAAGATTTGAAAACACGTTGAATCGTCAATTTTTAAAAGGTAACACTATTTATACATTAGATGTATAGAATATGAGTGATACCATAATAAATAACTTAATTGAGTAAAGTTTTTATTAAAATTTAAGATACGAAGTTGTATGCATGCTTCTTCGTACATATTTGCCACGTCAAATATTATACCCTCTTTTAAATAAGTTGTTGTCATCCAATTTGTAAGAACATTTGCAGTTGTTTTTTTACTATGCGTGAGACATAGGTAGATTGCAATCCTAAGGTGATTATACACTTTTTCGTGAGACGTTAGTGTTACATAATCATAGTTCTTGATTGGACAACTTAATTGGTTTAGTAGTGAGACCTTAAACTCGAGACATAGATGGGATAAAACATGCTTACTAGTATATTATTGTAATAAAGTAAGTCCCATAAGTTTTTAGGAATTGCACAAGTGACAATTATTGATCGTCAATTACCTTTTGAATACACAAACACTAGCAGATCAAATGATGTGATGGTGGTATGTCAAGTAGGGACCTAGCCTTTAGAAAATTAATTGTTTATATGATTAAACGTGGGTAGTTAATTTTTTTCAATGAGTATTATCGAAAATACTAAATTCTTGAACTTTTATGTTTTGTAGACGGTACTATCTGTTCAAAACATAAACCATTCGGCTTTCAAGTCGATGTTTGAAAGAGAAAACTTCCTGAAAATAATTTCAATGACTGGTTTCGTCAACTTAAGTTGGTCTTGAGAGTTGAAAAGAAAATGTATGTCATTGAACAGCTTATTCCCCGAATGCAGTATATGATGCTTATAATGAGGTGCCTTGTCTTATGCTCGAAAGTATGACTCTTAAGCTTCATAGACAATTTGAAAATTATTCACCTTATGAGATGCTTAAGGAGCTTAAATATATGTTTGAGAAACAAGCTGGAGTGGAGAGGTTTGACCTAATCCAAACTTTCTATGCTTGCAAACAAGAGGAGGGTAAACCAGTTGCTGCATATGTCCTTAAGATGAAATGATATGTGGAACAACTGGAATGTCTTGGTTATGTGCTACCACAAGATCTTAGTGTTGGTTTAATCTTGAATGGCCTCACTAGTGATCTTGCTAGATTTGTGATACAATATGCATAATATGGGGAAGACAATTGGTAAACTACATGCTATACTCATTGAGTATGAAAAAGGTTTACCTAAAAATGCTAAAACACCACAAGTAATGGCGATTGGAAGTGGTAAAATGCAGAAAGCCAATAAGAAATCGCTTAAAGCTAAAGGCAAGGGTAAAGCTAATGGCAAGGGAAATGATACACAAGTTTATATCCTTAAGCCTAAAAATCCTAAACCTTCTGCTAAAGATCACCCTACTAAGGATGACACCTGCCCCCACTGCAAGGAGCTGGGTCATTGGAAGAGGAATTGTCTTGTTTACCTTGCTGAGTTGTTAAAGAAAAAGAAGCAAGTTGTCACTACTAGTTCTTCAGGTATCTTCATAATAGAATTATTTTCTTTTCCTAATAAGTCCTGGGTGTATGACACTGGTTGTGGTACTTATATATGTATCACAAAATAGGGTCTTAGAGGAGCAAGAAAGCTAGAACAAGGAGCTCTCTATTTGTACGTGGGCAATGGTGTTCGTGTACAAGTAGAAGCTATTGGAAGTTTTGACTTAGTTTTACCTAATGACCTAGTGATTTGTTTAGACAATTGTCATTATGCACCTACAATAACTAGAGGTGTTGTTTCAGTTCATCGTTTGGTTGAAAATGATTTTATCTAATATTTTACGGATTATGGAATTTTAGTTTCTAAGAACGATGTTCTTTATTTTAATGATATTCCACATGATGGTATTTATGAAATTGATATGCATAATCTTGTACCAAATGTTAATTCTATTTATAATGTTAGCAATAAAAAAGCCAAGCATAATTTGGACCTACTTATCTATGGCACAGTCATCTTGCTCATATAAGCAACAAACGTATTGAAAAGCTGCAACATGATGGCTTTTAAAATCAATAGATGATGAGTCATTTGATCAATGCGGATCTTGTTTATCAGGGCAAATGACAAGAAAAAACCCTTTTCGCATGTACCTAAAAGGGCAACTGATCTTCTTGGACTAATAACATACTGATGTGTGTGGTTCTTTGGACATGTGTTCAAGACAAGGTGCTAGCTCTTAATTACATTCACGGATGTTATAGTCGTTATGGTTATGTTTATTTTACTTAACCATAAACATGTGGAAGTCTTTCGAAACATTCAAGGTGTTTTAAAGAATATGAAGTGGAAAAATCAATCGGAAAGGACAATCAAGGCTCATCGTATCCAAGATCGGAGTGTGGCTGCTTACATAAGCCAAGAGTTTAAAGATTATCTTAAAGCTTGTCGAATTTTCCAACAGCTTACTCATCTATACACACCACAACACAATGACGTCTTTGAAAGGAGAAATCGTACTTTGTTAGACATGGTTTGATCTATGATGAATCTTACAACTCTGCCGTTATCCTTTTGGGATTATGCTCTAGAGTCTGCAACACGCATTCTCAATATGGTTCCAACCAAGAAGGTTGATAAGACTCCATATGAATTATGGTATGGAAAAGTTCCAAATTTTTCTTACTTAAAGGTCTGGGGATGTGAGGTGCTTGTGAAGCGGGATACGCCTGACAAACTCCAACAAGATCCATTAAGTGTATCTTTATAGGATACCCAAAGGAAACAATGGGTTACTATTTTTACTTCCCACCTGAAAACAAAATTATTGTTGCGAGGTATGCTGAGTTCTTTGAGAAAAATCTCATAACTCAAGAAGTCAGTGGGAGGGCCATAGATCTTGAAGAAATTCAAGATGAAGATACATCACCTTCTAAAATCACTAGCAAAATTCCTATGGAGGTTGAAGGTTTCGAACCACCTCAAAAGGAAGTGATTCTGATTCGTAGGTCCAAATGGACACATCGAGCTCCAATTCGTTTATGTCTAAATGTAGAAGCAGAGGAGCATAGTCTAGGGGATCTTAATGAACCCACTAGCTATAAAGCTGCAATGTTAGATTCAGTATCTAATAAGTGGCTTGATGCTATGAATGCGGAAATGAAATCCATGATAGACAATATGGTATGGGTCTTGATCGATCTTCCTCCTAATTGTAAGACAGTTGGGAGTAAGTGGATTTTTAATAAAAAGACTGACATGGATGGCATTGTACACACCTATAAAGCTCGTCTTGTAGCAAATGGTTATACTCAACTCTACGGGGTTGATTATGAAGAAACGTTATCAACCGTCGCTGACATTAGAGCTATTAGGATTCTTATATCTATAGCGGCATTCTATGATTATGAGATATGGCAAATGAATGTCAAAACTGCCTTCTTAAATGGTTATTTTGATGAAGACATTTATATGGTACAACCTGAAGGTTTTGTTGATCATAAATATCCTAGAAAAGTATGCAAGCTTCAAAGATCCATTTATGGTCTTAAGCAAGCATCAAGAAGCTGGAATAAAAGATTTGATGAGGAAATCAAAAAGTTTGATTTTGCTCAAAATCTTGATGAGCCATGTGTATATCAAAAGGCTAGTGGGAGTAATGTTACATTCCTCATCTTATATGTTGATGACATAATCATCGTGGAAAATCACATTTCAAGTTTACAAAGTGTAAAGGATTATCTTGGAAAGTGTTTTGCTATGAAAGATTTAGAGGAAGCAGCATTTATTCTTGGAATCAAAATCTATAGAGATAGGTCAAAGCGATTGATTGAACTTAGTCAAAGTTCTTACATGGATAAGATCTTAAAGAGATATAAAATGGATAATTTCAAACGTGGTAATATCCTCATGTAAGAAAGACTTGACTTGAACAAAACACAAGGTGCTTCAACACCTGAGGAGGTGAAGCGTATACAAAATGTACCTTATGCTTCGGTTGTGGGTTCCATTATGTATGCTGTTAGATGCACTAGACCTGATGTTGCGTTCGCGTAAAATATAACAAGCCGTTTTTAACATAATCCTGGTGAACCTCACTGGACTGCTGTGAAAAATATTCTTAAGTATTTAAAAAATACTAAAGATATGTTTTTGGTTTATGGTGGAAATCCAAAAAGCTAAACTTAGAGTTGATTGCTACTGTGATGCTGGATTTGAGACTGATAGAGATGACCTCAAATTTCAGACATGATATGTTTTCATTTTGAACGGATTCCCGATGGACTGGAAAAGCTCCAAGCAAAGTACTACCGCAATGTCTGCTACAGAAGTTGAATATATTGTTGCTTCAGAAGCTGCAATGGAAGCTGTTTGGATTAGGAAGTTTATTTCAGGGCTTGGTATAATACCAACAATAAATGAACCTATTAAGATGGTTTGCGACAATTCTGCCGCACTTCTTATTGCTAACGAATCGGGGGTTCAGAGAGGCACCAGACACTATCATAGAAGATACCATTATGTTCGCGAGTGTATTGAACTGGGCAAAATAAATCTTCTTAAAGTTTACACATATGACAATCTAGTTGATCCTTTTCCGAAGGCTTTACCTAAAGGAAATCTTACTCAACATGCTAGGAGCATAGGACTTCATTTAGCTAGTAGTTTCATGTAGATTTGTGTTTTAGTATTTGGATAAGGGATGTTTGAATAATTTATTTTATGATAATGATACTTGGTATTATGTTATTTTTAACTTGAATTGGGTCCGATTTTGCATGTTTAAATCCATGAATAATATTGATTATTCTAAATTAACCCGTTGTCGATTAACAATATGGGAATATTATTAAACTAAGACAAATATGAGTGATTGGTGATATCGTAGATATAAAGAATGTGTCCACCAAACTTACATGATATTCATAAGATAAATATTAGATTTTCCCAACTAACAAGAATATTACTTTATAGATCGTCGCCATTAAATAAATCTTGTAAGTAATTTTATTTACAAAATCCTTAGACTTGAGATGCAAGTAGGTCTTGCATATGTGAATAATCCTTCTTTATCTAGTTTAAGTTATCCTGAAAAAGGTGAATAATAAGGGGTATTTCAGAAGTGATTGTGAAGCATGATGACTTGACACTTGTAGTCAATAAAGAATTTGTTCCTTCAATAGTTGAAGAATGATGCCACTGGGCCCCTCGTAGAATTAATCAGATGTGTGTATGGCCGTACACGAAAACTCATGTAGATATGTCTCATTGATTTTCGGTAATCTTGATTAGTTACATATACGAGAAACAGAATTGTTAAATAATGAAATGACCTTGATCCATATCCATTTTTAACATGGTATCGGAAACAAAGGGATTGTAAATTCATAAATCATTTATCCGTGTCTTTATGAACCCACACTCGGATATTTCTGGGAGCATTGGCGTGTTGCTAGACGCTTACCAATGTTATTATATTATTTATGCATGTCCAAGTGGGAGCTGTTGGAATATGTCCACGTATAAATCATATATGTCCAGAAATCTATTCGAGCCTACGGGGACGCACGCATTAATACGCAGAACAATGATTAAATATATTAATGTAATATATTAGTGTTTAATGAATGATCGTTAAAAGTTTAACAAGAATTATATTAGTCGTTAAAAGTTAAAGGACTAATATGCAAAACCGAAAAAAGGAAAATTGTTGTTTGTCCCCTTGTTTTCCCTAGGTCGGCTGAACCCCAATCATATGGGGATTGGGAGAACTGGCTTGCATGCTAAGTTAAGAGGGTTATAAATAGAGGTCTAAGGCTTTCATTGTCTCATGCTCTCCCCTTTTGTTTGACCGATCCTCAAAACCCTCTAGGGGTTTTGGTTTTGCTCCCTTGTCGTGCGATCGAACCCTACACCATTAGGGTTTCGGTTTGTGATCAAATACCACAATCGTGGTGGTTTTGTTCGTGTGTTGATTGATTCAAAGACGAAGGTGATCGTTTGGTTAAACACTACTAGTACTAGCATACCTCGTTGTTTGCTAAGAACGTATTGTGTGTGTCGACTTAGAGGGATCATACTTTTGATCCCAGTGGTTTCACGTGGTGTTATACATACGCGTATATTAAGACGATGTAACGTTTATTGCTAAAAGGTACACATCTCTAATCTTGTTAATTATGAATTATATACGTGTTAATCTTCCGCTGCGTACTCGTGTTTTAATGGTTAAGGCTACCCGCTACAGGTCGGTCGACCTAGGTCGCCGTCGGTCGGCCTCGTAGTGGGCAGTTAGTCGTGGTCGAGGTCGCCGAAGACCTTTACCCAATTAAATCGCATGCACGACTAACGGTCGAGTGAGAAAAACCAACGAAAATCACTACCCAAATTTGTTTCAATATAAAAAGAACTTTTTAATTTTTAAAGTTTATATAATTTAACCCTATAAATACCCAACTTATTACACCGTTTAATACACACTTTCAACCCACTTATTTTTATACTTCTCATTTTTATACACACAATGGCTTCCTCTTCAAGCCGTCGTGGAACTGCCAAGACGACACTACCATGGACAACAACGGAAGAAATAACGTTGTGTACAACTTGGTGCAGCGCGATGGACACGTACGGGACAAGAGAAATACATGGGAGAAAAGGGTTTTGGGAGGATGTTTTTGCTAACTTTGAGAAAGACATGGGAGGAACTATTCGAGAATACGATGCCATCGTCTCGAAATGGAAAATTTTGATTCGTCCAAAAGTTGCTGCTTTTAGTGTCGTTTACGATAGTGTCCAACGGAGGGACGAGAACGGGTCTTCTGACCTCGTTTTGTTTCAAAACAAGCAAGATTAACCGCGCGTTGCTGCGGGCGTTAATTTTTTGCGCGTTGTTGTGGGGCATTAATTTTTTTTTTTTGGTTTATTTTTTCGGTCTCATGTTTAATAGTTTGTTTTTGTTTTTATATAAAATGACAATCGCGCGTTTTTTTTTTGCCCAGGCCGATAGAAAGTCGTAAATAGTTAAAGATGAGAGTACTTCCTGTAAAAAAAAATTCTTATTTTTGGCCAAAAAAGAGGAGGGGGATAATAAAGTTTTTTTTTTTGGCCGATGAACAGTAACCGGGCCCATTGGGCCGGGGTATTGTAGCGCTACTGTAGCACTGTTCATTTTAAGCACTGTAGCAGAGCCAAAACGACGTAGTTTTACTTGTGAAATGTGTTATTTATTTATTTTTATTTGTTTTTTCGCGCGTTTTTTTATGTTTAATAGTGTAAGTTTATTTTTTCCTGCACGTTACTGCGGGGCGCTAATTTTTCGCGCGTTGTTGCGTGTCATTAATTCTTTTTTTTTCCTTTAATTTTGTGCGAGTTTATTTTGTCGGTCTCATATTTAATAGTGCGGGTTTACTTTTTTCAGTATAGTCAATTCGGAAATGTTACCGCGGGTATTTTTTATAATTGGGCCGGCCCAAATTTTTGGGCCTTTTTAAGTCAATTCGGAAATGTTACCGCGGATATTTTTTTATCTGAATGCGTCGGTACTTTTGTAACATTTTTTTCCTCCCTATTTTGTGCCAACAATTTAAAAAAAAAAAAAAAAAAACTAATTGGGCCGGCCCAAATTTTTGGGCTAAATTTTTTGGGCTTTTTTTGGCCTTCATATTTAATAGTGCGGGTTTATTTTTTCAGTATAGTCAATTCGGAAATGTTACCGCGGATATTTTTTTATCTGAATGCGTCGGTACTTTTGTAACATTTTTTTCTTCCCTATTTTGTGCCGTCAAATTTAAAAAAAAAAAAATAATTGGGCCGGCCCAAATTTTTGGGCCTGTTTAATTCAATTCGGAAATGTTACCGCGGATATTTTTTTATCTGAATGCGTCGGTACTTTTGTAACATTTTTTTCCTCCCTATTTTGTGCCGACAAATTAAAAAAAAAAAACTAATTGGGCCGGCCCAAAATTTTGGGCCTGTTTAATTCAATTCGGAAATGTTACCGCGGATATTTTTTTATCTGAATACGTCGGTACTTTTGTAACATTTTTTTCCTTCTTATTTTGTGCCAACAATTAAAAAAAAAAAAAAAAACTAATTGGGCCGGCCCTAAATTTTTCGGGCTTTTTTGGCCCAGCACTGTAGCTATAGTGCTACAGTGCTTAAAATGAATAGTGAAAATGGGTCAAAAACTACGTTGTGTAACTTCTCAAATGTGTAATAGTATAATTTCCGCTCGTTATGGTGGTGTATTTTTTGATTACTTAAATCGTCTAATTTCTCTAATTTTTTTTGCACTAAAAATATTACGTATATTTATATAATTTTATTTCATACGTTTTCATATAACTAAATTGTATAATACAATTCATAATCTTTATCTAACCGTCTGTATTATTCAAATACATGTAATCATTTTGACCTATCACCGGAAAGAATGAAAAGTTGATTTTAAAATTTTAATCAAAAGTTTTTATAAAATCGTGCGTAAATTGAAAGGAATGTCGCATTAGTCTCATTTTATTCAAAATTAAAAGACATCTTTATTTTGGCATATTTTTTGTAGAAAAATTGCAAAAATTTTATTGGCAGAAAACTTTAATCAATGCTTCAATATTTTCTTCAAGTATAGACATAGTCGGAGATGTTTTGTATGCTCTATTATCAAAATACGAAGTAGAACATCGTTTAGAGATCATCTTTAAAGATGACTTAGAGCGTTGGGTACCGTAACGCCGTTGGGTCCGACGTTAACGTCGTGGTCGGCGTTACGGTACCGTCGACGTGAAATGGACGACGGCGTTGGTGGCCGAGTTGACACACCAACGCCTCGTTGAGGCTTGTTTTGTTTAAAAAAAAATTGTTTTAAAATTTGAAAATGGCTATTTTAGCCGGTTTTTAAAAAAAAATATTTTTGGTTAAAAACCAGCCGGTAACGGCTAGTTTTTAAATTTTTTTTTTATTTTTAAAATACCCCAAACGGCTAGTTTTTTCAAAAAAAATATTATTTTTTCTAAATATTTTTACCCACTATATATATCTCATTTCATCCTCAACAATCTTCATCCTCAACCTATACATTCAATCTTCATCCTAAAACAATCTTCATCCTTCCAAAAAAAATGGCCGACTTTCCCAATGAAGGCTCGTTTTGGAACCTCCTTAACGCCGGCACGATGGGTTCCGAGTCTACCTCGAATTCTCAATTCCCCGGCTTTTCTAGCCAAGCTCCGATGACTCCCGAGCAACAAGCTTTTCTTCAATCTCAACAACAAGCTTTTCTTGCATTTCAACAAACTTTCCAAAACATACAACAAAATCCACCACAACAACAAAGCCAATCTTCAAACTCAATTCCACAACAAACCGACTCCCAACCCAAAAGAACCCGAGTTAAACACGCGGCCAAAAGATCAAAAGGAAAAGAGGCCGAACCGACGGGTGACGTTACTACTTTACGTTGGTCCTCGGACGAGGAAGCGTTACTTGCCGAGTGTTTCGTTGCGGTATCCGAGGATCGTAACGTCGGGCGGTCACAAGCGAAGGACACATTTTGGATTCGGGTTATGAACGAATTCAATCGGAAAAATTTCCAAAAACGTACCAAGGATATGTTGACAAGCAAATGGACGACTTTGAACCATCATTGCCAAAAGTTCAACGCAATCTACAAAAGGTGCCATCGGTTGAAAAAAAGTGGCGAGAGTGAGGTTGATTTGATGGGCCGGGCTCGGGGCATGTACCAAGACGAGAATAGAAATTCACCGTTTAATCACGAAAAAGCTTGGGCGATTTTGCGACAACACGCAAAATGGGACGCACCCGAAGTTGCACCGGTTGATTTAACCGAAGACGAAACGGGCGATTTTCACGCAACGGTTAACACCGACGAGCTATTCGGTGCCGATCAAAGACCTCGGCCCCCCGGCAAACAACGCCCCGGAAAAAAAAACCAAATCCGACACATCGGCGAGCACCGGGGGAAGTCACTCGTCCCAATTCGGTGAGTTTGTGTCTCACGAGCTTCGGCTCAAACGGGAGGCCGCCGAAAAGGCGTTTGAGGCGTCGAAAGACAAAGACGAGACGATTAAAAGTTTGGAGGAGTTGCGATTTCTCGCCCTTAGCACGAAGGATTTGTCGGACGACGACGCGTTTTGGATCTTGCGGAAAAAAAATCAAATCAAAGCCAAGTTACGCGCCGAAATGCCGATGGAACCGAACAACGAAGACGACTCCGACGAGTAGTTTTTTTTAATAAAATTCGAATGTTTTAGTTTTAAGTTTGTGTAATTTTTTATTTTTTTTATTTCTGGTTGTTATTATTTTTTTTTTAGGAATTGTAATTTTAATTTTTAATGAATGAAAATGAATTTATTTAGTTTTAAAAGTGATGGAAAAAAAAATAGTGGGTCCCAAAAAGTTGTGTTATTGAGTTATGGTTACCTGAGTTTTTTTGGATGTGAATGTGAATGTGAAAAAGTTGACGTGACGGCTCAAAACTTGGTGTTACCAAGTTATGGTACCTAGACCTCTCATAACCATTGAAGCAACACATCACTATATAATAGTTATATTACATTACGTATAAACAAAAGTGGAAATGTATCATAGTCATTCACAATTTCACTCCATAAATTTTCAAAGCAACTTTTTCCCTTCATCAATTAAATGCGTTCAATACAGAGGTTCATTTGAAAAATGGTCAAAGAAAATATAGCAATTTTTTCCTTAAAAGATGAGGTTGAATTAAAGCTGAAACATCATGTTCAATGGTGGTTATGAATTTTGTTTCTAACTTTGAGGAAGAAATTGGGATCAATAAGTTCTGATCATTTTAGCATCAGACTATAGTAAAATTTATGTATAAAAGTTTAAAACTTTAAACAATTTGAATGCGTGTTTTTCTATTTCATAATTCTTTGGATCAAGGTTTTCAAGATCGGGATCTTATTCATGATCGTTTTCGTCTTTGCAAAATCGAGATCGTAAGATCGGATCGGGATCTTAAGATCCCACAATAATTTTATTATCTTAATAGTTTTTGTAATATTATACTAATTTACAAATAATTATATATCATAAACATAAAATTATATGCATGTTTCACATATATGTTGTCATAAATTAATGATTATGAAATGTTTAAAAATATTAACATATTTTTTTCGAAATTCTACAAAACACAACCCATAAATTTGTAGTTTTTTAGTTTGTGTTTCGAGAAATGTAAGATCGAATCGGAGTAGATCTTAAGATCCTATGATCAAGATCGAGATCCTATAAGATCTTAAGCTTGCAAAGATCCTATGTAAGATCCGGATCGTTTTTGCTTTGCAGTATCGTGAAATCGTAAGATCATAAAATCAGGATCGGGATCCTGACAACCATGTTGTGGATTTCTTTGAAGATATGGTAAATGGCAAGAACAAATTGAAGGTAGAAGATGAAGATGGCAAATGGAAAAAAGTGAAATTACAAAACTACTCTCGTGCACTAAGCACGTGACCGGAGATAAGGAGCCGGTCATTAGGATTTTGGACTAGCAACGTGTAGAAATCCAAACGTTCAGGAGGTCGCGGTAATTTTTCCGTAACGAGGACTAAACATTAAAACCGGCTAAACCATAGGGACTAACGGTCTAATTTACTCAACATGGATAGTTCATGGTTGCACACGCTCCTAAAGTGTGGATACCACATGCCTGCTCATCTTGCATATAATTTAAGTAATGATAAGCTTACATAAAGCTTGTGCCATCCTCGTGAATCCATTCTCTTATAATATAGTCATTAATTTATATTTTTTTTGTCATAAACTTACCTCATATCATTCTTTTATCTCCTAAATATATATCAAATATTCAAATTGCAAGTTGACGTATTCGGTTCAGCACAAAAACAGATTTATTATGTTACATTTTCTAAATTACCTTTAAACAAGCAAGATTACCCGCGCGTTGCTGCGGGCGTTATTTTTTCGCGCGTTGTTGCGGGGCATTTTTTTTGTTCGGGTTAATTTATTCGGTCTCATGTTTAATAGTTTGTTTTTTTTCTCATATTAAATGACAATTTTTTTTTTCAATAAAGGCGATATTTTTATTTTTTTTTTGGCGAAAGAAGGGGGGAGTATAAAGTTTTTTTTTCCGGCCGATGAACAGTAACCACCGGTATAAAGTTTTTTTTTGACCGATGAACAGTAACCACCGTGTCTGGCCGATGTGGACTACACTGTTCATCTATTAACAGTAAAGCCCGTTACTATTTTGGCATTTAGTGTAATGGTAAATGTGTATATGTATAATTAGGAGGTATACATGTTATATGAAGAATAGTACTTGTTGACTGTATAAAATACTAGTATGTAATAGAAGAACAACCATTGTTGTGTAAGCTTTTACACCAGGACGATTAAATCAACTCATATTTGCCTAAAACAGGATACATGTTCATTATTGATACTCTGTTGGGTTTTTACAACTATTAACCATTAAAGATCACGAGTACGCAACGGAATAAATAAAACACGTATAAAATATGTAATTAACAAGGGTTCAAGAACGCTTACCTTTTAGCAATTAACGAACACCGTTCTTGAATATACGCTTGTGTATAAATCGAATACCACGCAAACTAATAAAGTT
>BQNB010047922.1:2078-36267 GCA_026074375.1 Tanacetum coccineum
GAATCCACCTCTCCAATGATTTATGCTTTAGGATGATCCTTATGGATTCTAGTTGTGGGAATAGGACTGACACTCATGTTTGTTTCTAAGTTGTTGAGGTCAGCCTCTGCACCCACATATTCATCATCATATGCACTTCCAAATATACCAGTATCTTGAAGATTAGCAGTATCCTCTAAATCAGGTATGAGAGGATTAAACAAACTTTCATACTCTTTCCTTTGTTCTTTTGCTCTTCTAGGATCCACAGTAGTAAAAGATGAACTAACAGTATTAACTGGTGAACTAACAGTATTAAGTGGTGAACTGACAATATTAAGTGGTGAACTAACAGTATTAAGTCTGTTAGTGCTGTCAGTGTTAATTGCCTCCCCTGGGCCATTCATGTTGCCTTATTTGGCTAAATCCTTAACTTCATTTATCTTTCCATCATCATCTTTAGGTGAGGACTCATCCTTCTTAGAATTTGAAGGAATATTGGAACTAGTATGCAGCAATGGTAATAGGATGTATTCCTGATCAGACACATTCTCTTTTCTAGCTTGTCTTGCATCAGGATTTGTCTCTAAACCTGCATTACCATTAGTTTTATTTCTAGCACTGACTGGTTGATAATTCATAGAATTTGTTAGAATATCAATATCAAACAGCCATTTTGGTCCACTCCCTGCAACATTTGGTTTATTTTCAAGAAAGTTTACATGCAGGTTTTCCTCTACCTTCATAGTTCTGCTATTAAATACTCTAAAAGCCTTGCTATTAATAGAGTAACTAACTAGGAATCCCTCATCAGCCTTTCCATCAAACTTGCCTAGGTGATCAAGGGTGTTAAGAATAGTAACTGGACAGCCAAAAGTTCTCATAAAACTTATAATAGGTGTTCTACCAATTAAGAGTTCATAAGGTGTCTTATTATGAGGTTTGGTCACTAATACCCTGTTCTGTACATAACAAGCAATATTAACTACTTCAGCCTAAAATGGTATAGGTAATAGGGAATCTCCCAACATAGTTCTAGCTGCCTCTATGAGAGTCCTATTCTTTCTTTCAGCTACTCCATTTTATTGTGGAGTTCTAGCATTACTGAATTCCCTCTTAATCCCTTTGATTCCATAAAACTGATTCATTTCATAATTCTTAAACTCAGTCCCATTATCACGTCTGATGATTTTAACTTTGTGATTCAACTAGTTTTCTATTCATATTATAAAGTTTTTAAGGATTCCACTAGTCTCATCCTTTTTAGCTAAGAAGAAAACCCAACTAAATCTGCTATAGTCAGACCACTAGGCAATATGCTTTACCTATGATACTCTTTACAAAGGTTGGTCCAAATAAGTCCATATGCAAAATTTGTAAAGGTTGACTAACAGAATTCACAAGTTTGGACTTACAAGAGGGTTTGTGTTGCTTTCCTTTCTGACAAGCAACACATGAGTGGTCATTTTCAAAAATCTTTGAAGGCAAGCCTCTAACAAGATTTCCTTTCACAAGTTTATTCATAGTTTTAAAGTTTATATGACCAAGCCTCCTATGCCACACATTAGATTCATCATTTGTGGACTTTGCAATTAAACAAGTTAAACCTTTTGAAGGAACAACATTCTTTAGGTCAAAACTATACCTATTATCTTTCCTGGGAATCTTAAGCATTACTTGATTTTCATCAGGTAGCTTAAAATCATGAGAAATAATAAGACATTCAGTTTCAGTGAAAAGCACACTGTTTTTCTTGTCACACATCTGTGACACACTAAAAAGGTTAAACTTAAGTTCTTTCACAAAGTACACATCTTCAAAGTCTAATTTTCTAGTTTTAATTTTACCTTTACCAGTTATTCTACCTCCTTTAGAATTGCCTGCAAATGCAACAAATCCTCCATCATAGTCATGATAATCTGTGAGGTAGGACTTGTTTCCTGTCATATGCCTGGAACATCCACTATCAAAAATCCATGTATCTTTTAAAGCAACTTGTGGATCACCCTGCATATCAAACAAAAGAGAATTAGTCTCTCTTGGGGACCCAAGCCATTACTGACTTGAGTCTGCCTGTTGGATCAACATAGTCAAATTGCTTACAAATGTATGATCCACTATTTTTAGAGGTATGATCAACTATATTTCTTTTTGGTCTCCAAACCCAGCATGCGATGACTTAACAGCATTAATCCCTTGTTTCCCAACAGCACTTGTCACCCTTTTTCCTTTAGCAGTATTAACAGAATTTACTTTAGTAGTATTAACTTTGTTATTCAAACTTCTATTATTTAGTGCTATTTGTTGATAAAAAGGTCTCCTAGAAAGTGAATGTGCCTTTTGAAAAGCATTTGGTTTAGTTTTTGCAACATTCACAAAGAGTTTGGGTGCAGTAGTATTAATAGGTCTAGCAGCACTAAGTGGTGCTGCTGCTCTTAAAGACCTTTGCCTAGCAGTACTAATGGGTACAATGCCAGACTTAGTTAAAACTGTTATTGGAGCAAAATTTCTCCTAGAATTAGAGAAATTTTGATGATTAGTCCTCAAAGCATTATTCAAAACTGGTCTAACTTCCCTTTGACCAGTTCCTTTTTTCACATTGTTCATTACAGGTTTTTGTACCATCTTTTTATCATGAAAATCATAGTCTTTAATTAGATGGCTAAAACTTCCACACACAAAACAGGCTTTCTTTGTAAACTTAAACCCAATTCCTTATTTATGAGTTTTCTTTTCATTCCAGTTTGTTCTGTTATTCCTAGGGTTTTCATTAATTTTCCTAAGTTGTTTAGCTTGCTCAGGTTTAGGCTCAGATTTATGTTGAACATTATCATATATCATTTCTTCACACTCATCCTCATCACAATCAGATACCCAATCTTCAATTATTAGGGCACCATTGGTTTTCTTAATCACATTTGAGGAATTTTCACTAACACTTTTATTGACATTAACTCCATAGCCTTCAAATTCAGGCTGTTGAAACTCCTTAAAACCAGAGATAGACAAATCAATAGTTGGGGGTGAAAACAAGCCTGTAGGTGGAGGCGGAACAACATTATACCCCACACCCTTTCTATTGTTATCAGAAATTTGACTCCCTATCAATTTATCTAAGCTCTTAGAGGCATTTTCAAATTTATCAATTTTAATCTAATTGCTCTCCTTTTCTTTCTTAAGTTTTTCTATCTGAATATTAAGAGCATTGATTTCTGAATCTCTAAATGAGGCATCTCTTTTTAAAACAGCAATTTGGTCACAAAGCATAACCTTATTCTTTTTGTAAAAGACAAGTTGTTCTTCTACATAAGTTAGACCTCTCTTATAGGTAGCTAGATCAAACTCAGATTTATTAAGCTCTACTCTTAAGCTGTCTTACTGAGATTTAAGAGTTTCATAGGATTTAAGACAAGCATCAGAACATGTTTTATGATTATATACCTCTAAGTCTGAGAAAACCATAAGTGCCAAGTTGGTAGGGACTTCCTCATCATCCATAAAACTCCAATCAAAACCTGCTCCATCAAACGCCACCATTACTTTAGAAGAAGTGTCTTCCACATTCACAGTTCTTTTTTAGCTTTCTTGACTCCTAGGCCCGCTTTCTTGATTCTTAAGTCTGCTTTCTTGATTCCTAGAACCTCTGCATTCTCTTACAAAAATGTCCCATCTTATAACAATTGAAGCATTCTACCTTTGACTTGTCATAACCATCAGTATCACTTCCATTGATGATAATCTTCTTACCAGTTCTCTGATAAAACTTTCTTGCCTTCAAACTTAGTAATGCCAATTGCCACTTCAAATCCATTTCTTCAAGATCATCTTCATGGATTTGCTCTAGGTCTTCATGAATAACTTAAGACCCATTTGGTTGATTGGACAGAAAAGGATAGATTGTTGCATCACTAGGGCTAGCAATACTATCATTAGTACTAGCAGTACTAACATTAGTGCTAACAGTATTAACTTGAACATTAGCAGCATTATCTTCATTGGAACGGCCAGGAGTTGATACAAATGCCACATTTTGTGAACTTGAATTTGAGCTTGAGGTTACACTTCTTTTGACCTCTTGTTCAACAAGCTTAAAATTGTTGTAGAGATCATCAAAACTTATTGTGTCCAGATCTGGTTTATTTCTCCAAACCACAACATGCATGCTTCATTCAGAAGGAAGGCTTCTCAAGAAATTAAAGTTTAGATCTTCTTGAGAGATGTTTTCACCTAAGATGGCCAACTGACTAACAATTTTCTAAAGCCTATTTGAAATGGAGTCAAGTGACTCTTGGCTTTAAGCACTGAAGTTCTCATACATCTGCTTTAAAAGTGTCCTTTAAGTCTTCTTAGTAGCTTCATTTCCACAAAATCTTGCTTGTATGGCTTCAAACAAAGTTTTGGCATCCTTGTATTGACTGAATGTCAATTGATGTTCATTGGGGAGTGCCATCAGCAACATGCTCCTTGCTTTAACATCATTTTTCTTCTATGCCTTTTCTTCAGTGGTAACTGGTCCTGGTATAGTTAAAGTAGAGGAACCATCTGCGTTTGTTGTAGTTCTAGCTACTGGCTTGAAAGAATTGCCATACTCTATGACTTCCCATAGAGCATAATCCTGCACCTGAAAGTAGTGTTCGATCCTTAGCTTCCACATCTCATAGTAACCCTCTTTCAAAAGGGGAAACTTTGCAATAGAATTATTTTGGGTAGTTTCAAGATCCATTTCTTTGATTGGATAAAGAGTTCTTCTAGTTTGTAACTTCTTGATCAAGGTTTCAGAACACAAGCTCTGATACCACTTGTTGATCCCCTTTTTACAGATCTTAGATTAGCTTGTTAAAGCTTAAGTTGTCTTAGATAGATCATAAAAAACTTTGATAGAAACCCTGAGTAATATATAAAGATTATACGGAAACTAATCTTTATACACCAAAAGAAACAATGTAACAGTAACACAAGAGCTTTCACAAAACTTTCAATATATTGAATGATTCACAAAACAACTATATGTTTTTCCTAAATAACTATGACTTTTCTATCTTTAGATTCGTATATCTAACTATGGCGTAAGAGCTCCTTTTATACACCAAGGAAACCCTAATGGGCCTACACAACGCGTTAAGTGATCATGCATATCTATTCCTAATATAACTCATGCATATCACTTAAGCAGTACTAACTATATATGACTAACAGTACTAAATATACAACTAGCAGTACTAACTATAACTGGCAGTACTAACAATGTACTGGCAGTACTAACTAACTATCAGCAGTACTAAGTGTAGAAGCTCTAAATCATAACATTTCCCACATAAGTTTTCATCTTCTCGATCTCCACCACCTTATTATGTCACACATCCTCCTTTTGTGTTAGATTATGATGATGATTACCAAAGGGACACATTCAGTGATGATCAAGAAGACAGTCTCACTTCAGCAATGATGCTCCTTGCTTGTGCAATCACACAACGATATTCTACTCTAACAAACAACTGACTTCACACCTCTTCAAACACAAGGAATCAAGCAGTTGTGCAAGCTGATAGAGTGAATATTCAAAGAAGAAATGTTGGAAATGGTGGTAGAATTTCAAGAAGGTCTTACCAAACTTAAGAGGAGTCTACTGAGAGTAAAACTGTTTAGAAAAAGACTGGGAATGTACAGATAACTCTACGAACTTTTTCTTCAAGAAATGCTACAAATGTTCAGTGTTACAATTTCAATGCTAAAGGCCACTATGCACGAGATTGTCCAAAGGAAAATTCGGGATTCAAAGTACTTCATGGAACAAATGCTGCCTGTAAAGAAATATGAAGTTAGGGTTATTCTTTTCAACGAACAAAATGATTTTCTTCTCACTGATGTTGCTCAAGTGGAAGAGATTAAAGAATTAAGTGCGAACATATGCTTGGTGGCCATAATTCAACAAAAAATAATGATTCTGAGGAAGGGCCAATCCATGATTCTGTATTCATCAATGAGGTACAAAAACCATCAACGAGCTTCATGAATCCGTTATTCTCCAAGAGTGATCATGAACAAACGTATCATGAGCAACCTAAAATTATTAACTCTATAACTGGTAATGATCAAATTAATAGCGATATTATATTTGATGATCTAAAATTAGAAGTTAATGATGGAAACATTAAACACGATAAAAATGCTCATGATCAACATGATAATAAATTGGAACTATTAGCCAGAAATGCTTACAAAGAAGCTGAGAAGCAACTTATACTTGCTAAAAAGGTTAAACAACAAAATGTTGCGTTAACTAAGTAGCTTAAGCACTATAAGGAAAGGGTTCGAGTTTTTTAAACAACAAATGGAAACGAACCTAATTTTTATAAAGAATACATCGAGGCTGGTCAAAGGGCAAAAAAGCTAGAAAAACAATTTCAAGCTTAATTTATCCAAGATAGGGATAAAATTAGGGCTATAGAAAAAGAAAAATATGATTTACAAATGAGTGTTTCAAATGAAAAAAACAGTCTTTACAACTAAAAAATGCATACACTTCTTTGAAACATAAGTTTAATGAGAATAAGGATAAGTATCTCGATGCTATTCTGAACCTAAAAGCTAAAGTAAAAAATAATGAAAATATGGTTGTTAAAATGAGCAATTCCGTACAAGCAATGTTCATGCTTGGACCAAAAACATTGTCTGTTTATGATCCACAATTAAAACATGGTTTGGGTTACAAAAATCCTTATACGCTCAAGCAAGCAGTTTCTGCGAATCCCAAGTTGTATGATGCTTCATATCTTTATAGTTTAAATGTGTGTGCAAATGTTTGTAACACTGCGGAGATACTTGAGGATGCAACCAAGAGTCAAATTAAAATGAAAAACAAGTTGAAAGATTCGATTGCTGTTGAGAAAAAATAAAATTTTCTTCCAATTAATTATGGGAAATTAAATGATCTTTACGAAACCTTTGTTCCACGAGTAGAGCTATCTATTGAACAGAAGTATTTTTCAAAAACTTCTACATCAACTGTAACTCCTACAATTGCAAGTAAAGTGAGTTCACCTCCTCTGACAATGCCAAAATCAAGCAAAATGATTAAATATTTTCACACACTGGAAAAAGAAATTAATAAATTGTACACTCTTTTGGAAGCTAAAACAGCTACAAAAAGTATACTGTTCAAAGGTCGTGAAGATACAACTTTAAGTCGCTTTTTTATGATGATGTGAAACTGATTCTTTACTACTTGAATACAATTTTCAAAGCTATTCAAAAGGAGTTTCCAGAAGATGTATGAGAAATGGTGAATGTTTTTTACTCAATGGAAAGTGATCTTAATGAAACATTGAGACAAAATGAGACTTTAAAAGACCGACTCTTAGAAGCAACACTCAATTATGATGTCGAAAGATGTGCGTTAATGTGATCTGATTCTATGAATGATAATTTGAATGATGAGATTGAGAAATTAAAGAGGGAATCCATTAATGTCTAAGAAAATTTGCTAAAACGAATAAAGATTCTTGAATATGATTTTCAAAGATGTCAAGCGCAAAGCATTCATTTTGAACTATAATTGCAACATCAGAAAGAGAAAACGAATTGTGAAACCTCTTTGAAAAATCTTTGTGAAACCTCTTGGATATCAAAAATGGAGAAGCTAGAGAATGAGAATATGTCTTTGAAATTTCAAGTACAATCTTTGATAAAATAAAGTGAAAACATTAAAATGGAAAACCAAAAACTTTTTGATTCAATCAAAATGATACGTACTCAAAGTCAAAGAGAGATAAATGAATTGATTTAGAGTGTTAATCAAAAAATGTATGCATATGGGGATGTACGATCATAGAATCAAGATCTTTTGATAAAAATCTTTGAGCTGAAATCTAAGCTAAAAATACCGAAAAGGTAAGTCTATAAATACTAAGTTTGACAAACCTTCAGTTTCAAATAAACTCATGTGTGTTACACTGCTTAATAAAAATGTTGTTCAAAAGAAAGAGTTCGTGCCGAGAACTGAAAAGAAACATGTTTTAACAAAAATAGTCACTTTAGAGACTTCACCTAACAAAAAAAACATGTTGCTAAAAACATAAATATCATAGCACCGAGGATGTATAAGTCCAACACCACGAACAAACAAAAATGTTCGTGCACAAGCTAATAAGAGTTTTTTAACTTCCACATGACTGAAAGGTATCACTAGTGTTAGAAGACCACCGAGTCGAAGATCATCATCAAAAAATAGTGTCTTGTGAAACACTAAGAACCAATTAAAAGTTATAGAAGTTCATGTTAGGACAAACAAAAAAGACAAATACTACATTTTGGAAAAATGTTGTTAAAACCAAAACGATGTAGAAAATATTGATGTTAGAAACGCTCTTAAAGCGAATGATGATGTATTGTGTGTTTCTTGTGATAAAAATGTGCTTACCCCGTGTCATGATAAGTGTCTTGAGAAATATAAGTTGTATGTGCATTCAAATGTTAGAAGAGCCTTATTCACTACTGCTCAAATTATGAAATCTAAGTCTTTAGATACTACCCCCGTAGTAGCGAAAACTAGGTTTGCTGTAGTTACTCCCTCAAGTGCGAAAAATTAGGACTCTAGTGTCTCATAATCAACTTCACTATTTGCGCCAGAGAAAACACTTAGCAATTACATGCGAACAAAAGTTAAAACCATTAGGAAGTGGCAAAAATGGTTCAAAAGACAACCAGACTTTGGTTGGTCGCCTAAGAGCGAAACTGCTAGAACGCGTCCGAGTGTAGTCAAAAGTATAAATAATGTCGTGACTTACTCTAACACACCGGTTTCCCGTTAGAAAATAGGTAGCCAAACCGTCCACTCTTCCATCTGTGTTTTTCTCATGTAACACGGGTGATCCATATCGTACTATGGATTGTTTATAGTGGATGCTTGAAGCACATGATTGGCAATCTTAAACTGCTAAAAAAAATTTGTAGAGAAATTCATGGGAACACTTTACTTTGGAAATGACCACTTTGAAACAATCACAAGATACGACGATTATGTGCATGGAAACGTCACCATATGTCATGTATATTATGTTGAAGGCCTTAGACACAAACTCTTTTCAGTAGGTCAATTCTGCGACGGTTATTTAGAAGTTTCATTTTTCTCCAACACGTGTTCCGTTCGCAATCTGGAAGGAGATGATCTATTGATGGGTGCTCATGAATCGAACTTGTATACGATCTCTATTTCAGATATGGAAGCTTCTTCTCCTGTCAGCTTAATGTCCAAAGCTACATCAACCAAATCATGGTTATGGCACCAAAGACTCTCGTACCCGAACTTTGGTAATGTTAATCATCTCACCAAACAAGACTTGGTTGATGGACTTTCTAAGTTTAAATACGAGAAAGATCATCTATGTTCCACATGTGAGTAAGGAAAAAGCAAGAAAGCTACTCTTCAACCTAAATTGTTCCATAGTACTCATTCCAAGTTGGAATTGATACACATGGATTTGTGCGGTCTAATGCGGGTAGAAAGTATTAATGGCAAGAAGTATATTCCAGTTATTGTTAATGATTACTCCCGTTACACATGGGTATACTTTCTTCATACAAAGGATGAGGCTCCAGCCATGATCATGAAGTTCATTGCTTAGGCTCAACTGAATTTCAAGGTTCAAATCCAGAAAGTTTGATCTGACAATGGAACAGAATTCAAAAATGCAATACTGAAGGCTCATTATGAAAACTTAGGCATTAATGCAACAATTCTTAATTTCTAGAATGCATCAACAAAATGGTGTGGTTGAAAGACGAAATTGTGCACTTGTAGAGTTTGCCCGTACAATGCTTATCTTTTTAAAAGCACCATAATTTCTTTGGGCCAAAGCTATTTCTACTGCTTGCTTTACACAAAATTGTTCTTTGGTTCATTCACATTACAACAAGACTTTATGAGCTCTTTAGAGACAAAAAAACCCAATGTTTAGTACTTTCATGTGTTCGGATCACTTTGTTATCCAACTAATAATCGTGAAGATCTTGGGAAAATGAAACCAAAAGTAAACATTGGTATCTTTATCGGTTATTCAAAATCATCAAGGGGGTTTTGGATCTATAACCGCTGAACAAGGAATATTATGGAAACCATCCATGTCAAGTTTGATGAACTCACGGCAATGGCTTCTAAACATAACAGTTTGGAATGCAAGACTAACCGCTTTAATGTTGAAGATTCATCAGCAGAATCAAATCAAACACCGTCTAAAGAAGATTTGGATCATTTGTTTGGTCCAATGTATGAGGAATACTTTGAGAAGAGATCTCCTAAAGTGTCCACTAATTCTGTTACTCCAACAACTCTTCATAATGATGACACACCTTCATCATCTTCAATCATCGTTGAAGAAACTAAAGCTCCTCCCTTGGTATCATCTTCTGAAGAAAAAATCTTAGTCTTGAATGATGTTGCTGAAGAATCATTTCATGAAGACTTTGCAGACCTTGACGGAAATACTTTAATCACTCTATTTATTCCTCCTGAGAGTGACGAAGCTGAATCATCTTCAACAAATCATGATCCGTCAAATATGCATGAATTCACTTAAGTTTACACCTCAACACATACCTGGACAAAATCTCATTTGTTAGAACAAGTGATTGGTGACCCCTCAAAGCCAGTTATAACAAGAAGTAGACTCAACACTAATGTTGAAGTCTATATGTATGCATTAACTATGATTACTATCGAGCCTAAAAACATTAAAGAAGAAATGTTAGATCATAGTTGGATTGTTTCCATGCAAGAAGAGCTCCATTAGTTTCAGAGATTAAACGTTTGGGAACTACTTCCAAGACCCGTGGCAAAAATATTATCGAGGTAAAGTGGATCTAGAAGAATAAAACTGATGTGAAGCACAATATGATCAGAAACAAGTCTCGTCTTGTTGCAAAAGGGTATCGTTAGGAAAAAGGCATCGATTTTGAAGAATCATTTACTCCGGTGGCTAGACTTGAAGCAGTTCGCATGTTCATTGCTTATGTTGCTCACAAGAACTTCACCATCTATCAAATGGACGTCAAACTGCATTTCTTAATGGGCAATTGAAAGAAGAGGTGTACATTAACCAACAAGATGGATTTGTTGACCCAGACTTTCTGGATCATGTCTACAAACTCAAGAAAGCTTTGTACTGTCTCAAACAAGCTCCATGAGTATGGTATGACAAGTTGTCCTCTTTCCTGATAGAAAATCACTTCACAAAAGGTATTATTGACCCGACTCTATTCACGATACGCCATGTGGACGACATTTTACTTGTACAAGTATATGTCGATGACATCATTTTTGGATCAACATACCCAGATTTTTTAAAATGTTTTGCAAATCTTGTGAAAAACAATTTTGAAATATTAATGATGGGTGAAATGAAGTTCTTCCTTGGGCTCCAGGTTCATCAATCATCTTGTGGAATCTTCATTAGTCAATCACAATATTCCTTAGAGCTTTTAATGAAACATGGAATGGATACTTGTGATTCCATAAGCACACTAATGGCTACTGCCAGACTAGATGTTGATTTACAAGGCATTCCAATCGATCAAACAAAATATCATAGCATGATCGGAGGACTCATGTATCTTACAGCTAGTAGACCCGACATTTCATTTGCCAACTTTGTATGTGTACGTTATTAAGCATGACCTATGGTCAAATACCTCAAATAGGTCAATCAGATCTTTTGATACCTGAAACAGACTTATAACATGGGTCTGTAGTATTTGAAGGATTCCAACTTTGAATTAATTGCATATTCAAGTGCAGACCATGCAGGGTGTCATGATGACTGTAAAAGCACGTCAGGAGGATAACTATTTCTACGAGAAAAAATTATGAGTTGGAGTTCCAAAAGCAAGACTATACTACGATGTTAACCGCGGAAGCTGAGTATTTATCATTATCCGCTTGCTATGCTCAAGTCATCTGGATGAGGACACAACTTTTAGACTACGGATACAGATTCAACAAAATTCTAATGTATTATGATTTAAAAAGTGTTATCGCTATCTCATGCAATCCGGTTTAGGACTCGCATACTAAGCATATCAACATCTGATACCATTTCATTAAGGAATACGTTGAGCAGGGTACGGTTGAATTGTATTATGTCAGAACATAATACCAATTAGCTAATTTATTTACCAAAGCTCTTCCAAAGGAAAGGTTTGAGTACTTAGTTCATCTTATTGGTATGAGATGTATGACTCCAACTGAGTTGGAACGGCTGGCAAAATTACCTTATTGAAAAGCAAGATCATACATACAAAAACATGTAAATAAAATTTTCAAAAAAAATTAAAAAAATTAAAAAAATAAAAAACAAAAAAAGATTTCCTTGAAAAAATATAAAATCAAATACAAAAATAAAAAATGAAAAATACAAAAAGATATTCATACAATCACATGTCTTCTCATTGCTATCAGATTCATGATTCGATTTTTTCTCAACAACTCTTTGATTGCATATATTGGGATCATGATCTGAGGAGGAATTAGTCATATAATAAATTTTTTGTCACCGCAAAAATATGTGTTTGTAAATATTCCATTCACGTAACCAAAAAGACTGTTTCACATCATTAAAGTCTTTAACTGAAATGAAAAACAATGATCTCTCGAAAAAAGTGATTGATTAAACCAGTGATTTATACTTAAATGGGTGTTTATTTGACGGGGAGTTACAAATTTTAAGTGATTTACCAGACTTTAAAAACGAAAAAACTATTTTTTAGACTATCCATGTGAAGGGATCACACTCCAAGGGGGATTTTGTAAAAATTTTGACCTAACTCAAAACAATATAACAACAAGGTACTAAAAATGCAAAGTTTGAAACTTCCAAATTCGGTTAACAAACCACAAGGACTAAAATTGCATAATAAGCAAAGTTTCATTTTTGGTCAAACTTGGTCAACACCAAAAATAAGAGAGTATAAATGTGACATTCGTCAATTTTGAGGTCAGTAACCGAAAGCAAACGTATGATATTAAACTCTCTTAATTATTTATGGAGCCACTTGTATGTGGTCGCATTACTTTTAGCATATAATGTTTGTCTATGTGCAACCCGTGTTTCACGTCGCTATATATCCTGAGCTTTAGATTCTATTTTCTAATTTTATAGAATTTATTTTATTATCCTTAGTCGGTTTTATTAAAAAAAATTGTTGTTTTAATTATTCATGAGTCGAGCTTTAGTTAATTATTCGTTTTAACGACCGAGAAATCAACGATTCCATATTTTAGCTTCGAGAGCTTATTTATTTTACTTTAAATACATTTTTTGACTTTTATCCGTGTTTGGCCGAAACCGCGTCAATAATTGTGTTTTTATAATTAATAACGAGTTAATTAGACGATTGGGCCTAAGAACCATGTAATATAAATTCAACAAAAAAAAAATACCCAACCTAGCCCAAGCCCACATAAGGGGGTCGGTTACCCTATACAAACAATGTCCCCCTATTTTTAATTTTTTTTATATAGAATGTAAACTAGTATAAGATCATAATATTCTATATATATAAATTATATAATATATATATATATATATATATATATATATATATATATATATATATATATATATACATATCTTATTAATACTTCCACTTTTCCTATAAAAACACACACACAGATAAAGAAAGAAAAAAGAACCCAACGACTCACTCTCCTCTCTTCATTCTCTTCTGTTCGATGGCAAACAACACCAAACCACCATCACCATTGCTAAAAATTCAAGAAAACACTTCCCATCACTCCAAAATCATCCCTAAACTAAAACCCCATCATCTTTTTCAAATAAAAGTCACCATGCATCAAAATTTCACAAATTCTTGATTTTATTAAACTTTGAATCTAGGTTTTTATTGGTTTTAGGAACAATTGAAGCATTAAGTTTGTGTGAAGAAAATTAGAAGACATTGAGTAAACAAGAAAAGTAGGGTTTGAGTTGATTTGTGTCTTGTGGGTTTCGGCTAAACAAGAAAAAAAGGAAAGAAAAGATTTTAATCTCTTTGTTGGTTTCTATTGTGGTTGTAAGTGATGTTCAAACCCTTTTATATTGATCTAATCTTATGCTAAGTGCATGTGTATGATTTTACTTTCTATGAGCATGCATGGTCTTGATTGGTTCGATTTTCATTTGATCATAATTATGAAGTTTTGATGTATGGGTTGTTTTTATGATAATTGATATGGCATTGCATGTGGATAATTAGCGATTGGAATGAGTTTTCATGTGGTTAAAAGTAAGATTATAAAGAATTTTAAATCATACACAAAAAGGGTTTGACGAATAATATTGTGGCTTGATCCTACTAATAAATTACATTGCTACGTTAGATATATTGTCTAAGCTTCCATGTCTAATTGGATCAGGGCCATATCTCTTCCAATATGAGCGAGATATGACCGATTTCAAAACTAGTTCAATTCTGGAACACATTAGAAAGGTGTTAAACCCAGTTTTTACACTTATAAATGTGGGTATGGAAAATTGATCTCATGTAGTAGATAGGATTATACATTTTTTCGTAAGGAGTTAAAATTCTGAAAATATTCTGGTTTGGATAGGCAGGGGTAAATGAGCCTTTTCACATAGTTCTAAAACTTTTTGAAATATGTGGCTTACATTTCTCGAAAATATATTCAAAATGATTTACAGAGGCGAAAACCTCATACTTTTATCATTTACGGATTTGGAATTAGAGGATCATGAAGTCGGGTTAAATTCAGAATCTGAAATTTTACGTCTAATCTTGAAATCTAAAACATATAGAAACGCATTGGTTAACGTGAGTTAAGAGGTGAAAATTAGAGGGTGTTTAAATGTATATAATCTCAGGTTAGATATCAAGTTAGGATCCAGAACACTTTGGTTAAGTCATAATGCAATGCCATGCATATCTTGGAAACATATCTCGTGATCATGTGATTTATTTTTACGTATAGATTTGTTTATCTATCTAAGTTGCGTCACATCTTCTAGGTGATGCTTAGAAGTATTTCTCACCCGTCTGAAGACTCATCTAACTTCTGATCTATTTTGTCTTATATACGGTGAGTTTCTCACATCCCTTTTTTCTTACATGTTTTAATGTTTTGAGGTGGAAAGCATGATGTGACGTTTTTATATTTTGAGCACATTTGAACTTGAACTTGTTTTGAACGTATGGAACTTAATTTGAACTTGTTGAATTTGGAAGCGTGTTGAACTTGGAACCTTGAACTTAAGATGTATGTTGTTGTATGCTTGGAACCCGCCACTACTTTTAACTAATTTTCCCCCTCAACGGGATTGAGATGTATACTATAAGGATAAGCGATATTAGACATATTACCCCTCCCCCTCCCTAACAAGGGTGCATAGTACTAAGTGTTTGTGTCACACTATACAACTAGAAACTTTATTTGTATGATGGAACTGTGAACGGAGGCGAATACGTTAAGTAGTGCCTCGCATAATCACTATAACATACATATACATTGGTTTGTTTTGGACTCTCAACTTAATTGGAAATTGATTTTGGTATGGACAACTATTTTTGATAACTTGCCATTGAATTGGCAAACTCTTATCGGATATCTACTCATTATTTTCTTAAAATTACATTTTGGTGCATAATCTTGAGAGCTCACCAACTATTTCGATATTGACCGAGTTTTAATCATGCTTTCAGGGTGGAGTTCCTAAGTGAGAAACTTTAAAAAAATAAAAAGCGGCAACCGTTACATTTCTGTTATTGGTCAAGAAGTCTACATAATATGTAAGAACTTTTGTCTTTTGAATTCCATGTTCGATTGAAAACAATTTGCGATGTTTCATGTACTTCACTAAGTTGTTCGAAGAAATAGTAATTCCGGTATAAACTAGACATTTATTAAATCATGTTTTGCTATGGTGTTATTTATTCTATGCATTCTTGTGTGATGTTATTAATATCTGTTACACCATCCGTTTCCGACTTGGGTGGGGGGTGTGACAATAAAAACGTAATTATTTTTTCATTTTTCATTTTACTTTCTCTCTTCATCAAAATCATTTCGGTAATAAGGGTTTCTAATAACAATTTCAGTGGTGATTGATTCATGGTGTTTAGAATGATTGAAACCAAATCCTTAATCCAAACGTAAGATTAACATGATCCACGTCTCCTTAAATATTTTGTTTCAAGTTTAGAATCATCGAATTTGATTTTCGGTCAAATTAGGGTTTACCGAAAATTGGAGGTTTTTGAAATTTGTTGTTATCAAGTATTCTTAGATGTTATATATAGGAATGAATATGCTTAATTTTGTTGCATAAATCACCTTTGTGATAGGCTCATTTGATAATTCTTCTTGATGTAATTATCATTTTCGATTAAACCCGTCATTTTTGGTAGAATCACAATGATAATTGGGATATGAATCTAGGCTTTAAGATTCACTGATTATGAATCTATGTTAAATGATTGAGTCTCTGTGTGAGATTTCCAAATGGCTTGTAATTGTTCTTAGGATCATGTTCGGTAATAATAAGTTGAGGAACGCCATATTTGAATCAAACAAGATGTCATTAATTTCTCTGGTAGGAATTAACGTGAAAAACGAAATGGAATAAACTTAGATGATTAGATCATTGAATTTCAGTCAAATTCCAATTGCGTAAAAATTAAGTCAACAGTAATTCTTCGTTTATCAAAAGGTCAAATCGCTGATATATGTTACCGAAAATTCTATATACTGCATTAATGAGCTTATCAGGGGTCTGTTTATCCAAATATTACAAGTGGCTAAGATTTGAGCCTCATAAACACTACACAACAGATATGGAGAAACAAACTTTCTACTCTTTATCAAAATTTAAGAGGACAAATAAGGCGCTTGGGGCCCCCACTTTCCTTCATTAAGAAGAAAAAAACACCCCCTAAGTATTGGGCTTAATATTGGACTTAACTTGGATTGGACTTTGTTAGCCCTAAAATCTGAGCGCCATTTATGGAATTACATTAGTTTACTAGGCAAGACATGCAGGGACTAAATCTGTTAATTTATGATAGATATCCGTGTCTTAGCCTATATATATCCCCTCCTTACTACCAAGGAGGGATGAGGAAAATAATTTGTAAAGTATGTGTGCTTACTTCTCTCTAAAATACACATATCTTCCCTATACATATCTTCACTCTATACTTTCTCTCTCAATAATATGGCTTCTTATTACTTTTATCCTCCCCGACCTCCGGATCGATCTTGGTTTGTGAATTTTATATGTTAACAATTGGCATTAAAGCTAACCAGGGGTGTTTTGTGTTTGTGTTACTGCTTATTTATGGTTGTTATGCTTATTCGAGCTTATTTATAACCTTATAGGCGACGGCTTATATGGTTCTTGCTTATTTCTTTAAAAAGCTTTGATCCTTCTCTTCCAAAAACATTAGTAACTTATTAATAGATATAATTTATGGCTTTTTAGCTCTTTACACAGCTCATTCAAGCTTTTTTAATAGCTTAAAGCTCACGGCTTATTTATTATGTTTACGTAAAAAACGGACGAAAACGTAAAAAAACTAGACTATACGTAAAAAACGGACGAAATCGTAAAAAAACGGACGAAATCGTAAAAGAACGGACGAAATTGAAAAAAACGGACGAAATCGTAAAATAACGGACGAAATCGTAAAAAACGGACGAAATCGTAAGAAAGCAGGCGAAAACGTAAAAAACAGACGTAAACGTAGAAAAACAGACGGAATCGTAAAAAACGGACAAAAACGTAAAAAAACGTACAAAAACGTAAAAAACTGGACGAAAACGTAAATATACAGACGAAATCGGACGAAAACGTAAAAAAACGGACGAAAACGTAAAAAAACAGACGAAAACGTAAAAAACGGACGAAAACGTAAAAAACTGGACGAAAACGTAAATATACAGACGAAATCGGACGAAAACGTAAAAAAACAGACGAAAACGTAAAAAAACGGACGAAAACGTAAAAAAACAGACGAAATCGTAAAAAACGGACGAAAACGTAAAAAACTGGACGAAAAGGTAAAAAAGGACGCAATCGTAAAAAAAAGGCGAAAACGTAAAAAAACGGATGAAATCGTAATTTAACGGACTAAATCGTAAAAAAAACGGACGAAAACGTGTAATTCAAAAATCCCATATAAAGTTGGGCATATGCCCATACTAGCCCATCAATTATTATTGATGGGCAAAAATAGCCCATAACTTAAAAGAAAAAAGGTCCATTGCGCCCATAACTTAAAAGAAAAAGGGTCCATTACGCCCATAACTTAAAAAAAAAGGGTCCATTAGGCCCATGAGTTAACATATGGGCAAGATTTGCCACCTCTATGTCCCATAGATCGTCTTCGCGCGCTAATGATTTCGCGAGTGAGTCGCGATGTATACCTAAATACTTTTCGTACATTTACCCTGCATAAGAACTTAAGAATGACTCGTTGATAGATTCCGAGTAAGAACTCAAATAGAGCAGCAGGTGAACTACGTATGCACGACATGTAGAGACGTTCATTCTTTCACTATTAGAGCTACGTCGACCTATATTTTGGTCACGTCTCCATTTTATTTCGTCATGCTATTAAGCCAATCATTTTGGCTTCTAATGTAAGCATTCCTTGCTTGTTCGCAAACACCGTGTTCAGTAATTCAAGATTTTGTTTTTGAGCGACCCCAAAGTTGAGTAAATTTTTCAAAAACATTAAGCTTTTTACCAACTTCCAACTTAAGTTCATGATAGTTCTTGTTTGATGAGTTGTGAAATTAAGATTCAAGTTGCTATTTGGCTTAAGACCTTTGAAGAATTCACTCAAGGATGGGTGAGGCTTGGATGTGTGGATGTGGATACTCAAACGACATGGATACAACGCGACTATTGAGAGACTAGAGTCGAAAGCAGAAATACGAGTGTTTTGTCCTTATCCTACCAAACTCTTTTCCGGTTTAGTTGTTGGCAGATACACCAATGAGGGTGTACTAGTGTAGTTTGCCCGCACGGTTAATTTCATGCTCTTTCGGATTACTAATTGTTTCTCTATTATGATATAATAAATTTTTGGAATCAGTTGTATAGATCAAGTGTCAAATTTTGATTGATACTATTATCATTATCTTTTGAAAAGATTTTTGTAAAATGTTATCTGATTACTTAAATTTTACTTATATAACAAACAAAATGGTATACTTCTACAATGCTTAATTTAAATAATTATCTATTAATCAATTTTATTGGCAACCAATTTAATATATATTTTTAGAAAATTTAAAACGATGTTTATTTAAGATTATTTAATCGTGAGATAAAATACATATATTTCTTATATATAAAACTTGCTTGTCACCTAAATATGTATACCACTAAATTTTGGTTAAATACTAAACATGGGTGTAAAACCCTAAAAATAAGTTGTGCATTACATAATGTCGTACAATGACCTAAGTTACGAGGTGTTATAATATTCATTCTTAATTGAATTGAAGATTTCTAAACATGTTCATTCTTTAACTATATTTCTGTGAATATGTATAAACTATTTGAAGGTACGGTTTGACAAGTTTCTGATAAAGTGAATTTTTGTGTTAAATTGTAGAATTATGGCGGGAAGAAACACACGTAGCAGCACTGCCAACAACATCAATCCTCCCAATGAAACAACAGATGAAGTAACCCGACAACTTAACACCGCATTGCCGAATCTGCTAACTCAACTTGTTCAAGCCCCCAAAGGAAACCAAGCAAATCAAAGAGAGGCCACACCAAGCTGCAGTATCAAAACATTTAGGGCTTCTGGTACCAAGAAATTTTTTGGCACAAAAGGTGCAGTTGGTTTACTAACCTGGTTTGAAAGCATCGAGTCTGTGTTCCATATCACTAAGTGCCCCGCTGAGAGCCTAGTTGAATTCGCGGCTAGTATGCTGCAAGGTCGCGCCTTAACTTGGTGGAATACCCTTGATCAAACCCGAGGACGGGCTGCTGTCATAGCCCAATCTTGGGATGATTTTAAAAAGTTGTTGATGGAAGAATATTGTCCTGATGATGAAGTTCAGAAGTTGGAATCAGAATTTTGGAACCACAAGATGGTTGGATCAGATATTGATGGGGTATACGGCTAGATTTCATGAGTTAGCAAAGTTGGTGCCATATATGGTTACCCCTGAGAGCCAACGTGTCAATCGCTACATTCGGGGTTTAGCTCCTAAGATCAAGCCACATGTCACTCCATCCAAACCTGCTACAATCCAGGGTGCTGTAAGTATGCCCAACCGTTTGACCACAGATGGTATCAAGGATGGACTTTTCTAGAAGAAGGAAAATGCTAGAAACAAAAGGAGGTCGAATGATCAGAACAGGAACCGAGGAAGGGATGATAGGAACAAGAGACAAAGAACTGGAGGGAACTTTGCTCTGATTGTTTCGGAGCAAGGTCAAGGATAACGTCAGTATGCTGGTCAACATCCGAAGTGTGCAAAATGCAACTTCCATCATTCTGGTAACTGCCATGTATGTCGTTGAAGTAACCAAGTGGGGCACTTTACCTGATACTGCATGGGTTGAGCTACTAATGAAAGACCAAGGCCAACTTGCTTGGAGTGTGGAGATCCTAACCACTTTAAGAGGAATTGCCCAAGGATGAATCGAGCCACTACCTCAGGAGTATAACACCCCGTGTTTTAGGGTCATTGTACGTTGTTAATAAATTCACTATATATTTTTAGTATTGTACGCGTTTGCTTTTAAATTGAAATCCTTAAGTTAAATCGCGTAAGCTAAAAATTATCGTTCAATATGAACGAGCATCAAACCATTAAACGTTTACATCAAGCAAGTGTTAGACAATTATTTGGAGCATAATTATTAACTTTGTACATTTTATTTTTATTGGTTACGTAAAGTGTTTACGTTTCGCGATAAAATACGTTTAGGCATTCTTGGAACCACCAAAACTTTTCTACGCTTCAATAAATACCCATTTTTATACCCAATACCCAAAGTTTTATAAAAATGAACCCATATTTATCACCTTAGCCGAATTTTATGCAAAAGAAATAAACCAAGACTTACACATTACAAGTTATGCGTTTACATTCAAACTTTACACATTATAACTACAAGTGTTGCAACATATAAGTAAAATATCTTTCATAAAAGATTAAAACACAAAGACTTGTTCTTCCCCCCCCTAATCTACGGCAACAACAACAAGAATAGGGGACAAGGAGCACACACAATATCAACTTGAATTTGTACAAACCACTTTTCATTTAAACCTTAAGACTTTCTACAAGTCTTGACCAAAGACTTCCCTTATTTTCCACTTTGTGTCTTGGACTCTTAATAGTGTTCTTGACTAGACAAGTGTGATATATAAGGATTTAGCTAGAAGATAATACTCACACACTTCATTTCCTTAGCAAACATTTCACAATATCTCTCTTGTGCTCTCCTCAAAACCAACGGCTACAACCAAACTCCCCTAAATAATTCATACAAATTTATTTACCACTTATACAAGCATTCCTACAATATATCTAAGATATCCTAAGGTGTTTAGAAGGTTTGATTTGGGGTTTACAAGTGATTAAGCAAGAAGGTTCAAGATTAGGGTTTACTTGGATTTTAGGTTTTCAAGGACTTAGAAGCTAGGGTTTGTTTGCTAAACAAGGGCTTAGATCTTGTTGTTCATCACCATACATCATATTAAGGTTATCTAAAAATCTTAATCTCTTTACATTTGTAATTTTATGCATATATGATGTTTGTATAGTTATCACCATCTAAGAACTTATTTACTTGTAAAATGGATTTTTACACTTGTTTATGATTTGGTACACTTTTACATATGACATATGGATGTTAATATCATGTTATAATGGATGTATAAGTATTGTACATGTGTGGTTTATGTATAAAAAGTATACTTATTAAAGATTATGGACAAATAAGTGTTTAGACATATGGATTTTGTGATTCTTAGACAATATTTGGACATATCATGGACTAGGGACCTTAGGGATGTAAGACATGTGATATATGATGGTGTAAAGGACTTGTAACAAAGTGGTTAAACTTAAAAGTTATAAAACAAGCTTAAACATGTTTTTAAGAAAAACTTCAAAAGTTTCTGTTTTAATTAGAAATATAACTTATTTTTTTATATTTTAATAAAATACTACATGTCATGAGGATTCCAACTATATAAGAAACTTAAAAATCAACTTTATAACGAAGGAGATACGTAGTTTACAAGTTATACGATAATAAACGCGTTTATAAAAGAAATTTTATAAAAACAAGTTACAAACTACCTCTGATATATAATATTGGTTATTTTTCTCAGATAGTACACATTTTTAGGATTCTAAAACATTAAGAATCGTAATTTTTAGATCAATAATGAAGGAGTTATGAATTTCGCGAGTTTACGATAATAAATACTTTTATAAAAGTTACTATTCACATCAGATATATTTATTTTGAAAACATCATTAATTAGATGGAAATTTTAATTACAAAGACGTGCTCAAAAGAATTACTAAAATCGAAGCTAAAACGAAGAAAATACGACATTTACGAGTTTACGACGGTTAATTTTATAAAAATAATTTTATAAAAGTATATGACCAGTAAAAATACTGTTCATCGGTAGGTTGAAAATATGAAAATGTAATATTTTGATAACTCGTCTTAATACGAAAGCGTAGATATAAGAAACGTAAGAAACGGACTTAAAACGAGAAAGTTACGTCGTTTTTACTAAAGAGATATTTATTAACGTTTTTACTTTATAAATATGATTTCACAAATACAATTAGATGGTGATGTAGCTATATAGGATTATATATGGTGTTAGTTAATCAAAGTGCTTAGTGCTTATAAGGCCTATATTTAATTAGGTTGAATTCGGTCATTATTGTGACGCATTTTCTGTTATACTTAGATTATTCATTCACTCGAGGTGAGTTCATAGCCCCATGTTTTACATTTATAATGATTTACAAGTTTTGGGTTAAGAAACATATGCATGTTTTACAATTGGACGCAAGTGGACATTTTTTTACATTACGATTACGTGTTTGCCTAAGTAGCGATAAACCTCTGAGCCCATTATCATGAACTGTCAATTACTTGTTGTGAGCGCGAATGTTATAAATAGATCTATTTGGGATTGACATCCCCGTTCGGGTGAGTCATGCTCACTGTGCTGGTTTACCGAACAACGAACGTATACCATGTCAGACATAGGATGTTGCGGGTTAGAACATCATCACGGGCAATGTTTGCAATTTATATTGCAATTCATACATGTCGAGCTTCAGTGTCATGATATTAGAGAAACGTAATCACATTTTATAATGTTTACATCTATTTCATTATCATGGGAGAATCTTGCGATCCTATATTATAAATTTTACAAACCTATGAATTCACCAATATTATTGTTGACGTTTTAAAGCAATGTTTTTCAAGAGGTCAATAAGGCATGAGGTATAAAGGATACATTGGTGGTTATATTTTGAATGTCACATGCATAAAGATTTGGTTGCATTACATTTTGGGAAACATTTGTTATGGACTAGAATCTTTGTAATTTGTATTTTGAACAAGTGAAGCTTCGGGCTTTTGTAACAAGTACTTTGCTAAATCCAATGTATCGGTTTTAAACGACTTTTAAAAGGTTGTTATTATATATATGTTGTGCTATTGATTTATGAAGTACCACCCCCAACCCATATTCCGCTGTGACCTAATTTGGGGGTGTTACAGATTGGTATCAAGAGCCAAGGTTATAGAGAGCCAGGTCAAATTTTGTTGTTGAACTATAACTATTTTCAAACATTGCATTCATACAAAGGTTGTTATTATATATATCTTGTACTATTGATTTATGAAGTACCACCTCCAACCCATATTCCGATGCGACCCAATTTGGGGATGTTACAGATTGGTATCAAGAGCCAAGGTTATGGAGAACCAGGTCAAATGTTTTTGCTAAACTATAACTGTTTTCAAACATTGCATTCATACAAAGGCATTTTCATGGGACATACATACACTATTTGTTGCATTAGTTGATTAGACTAGATGCATTCATGATTGATATACATCTTATTAAATACTATGTATATTACATTACTATAAGAGTCTTATATTAATACTTATATAAGCTACTTTTGATTTTCATATATTGTTATGTCGGATTCAGAGGATTCAACAATCACCTATACGGCGGTATCCAGTCTATTTTGAGGTATGTCAGACATAGGATCTCTAGGAGTCGATGGACCACCCGTGATGTTAGAGGATCCATATGCATATGTGGTAGCCGCTTTTCAGGCCCCACCATCTCCTGATTATGTGTCTGGCCCGTAGTTGCCAGAGCAGGCACCACTTTCACTAGAGTTTGTTCCTGAGCCTGTATATCCAGAGTTTATGCCATTGGAGGATGAGGTATTTCCCGTTGAGGAGCAGCCACTGCCTGCTGCTGTCTCGCCTACTACCGACTTACCAGGATACATTGCAAACTCCGATTCAGAGGAGGATCCTGAGGAGGACCCCACTTATTATCCTGCTGACGGAGGAGATGATGACGATGGTGATGATGAGTCATCCGATAATGACGAGGACGATGATGATGATGTTGAGGAGGACGAGGATGAGGAGGATGAGGAGGAGCACCCAGCTCCGGCGACTCTGTCCCACCACCTGTACACCGTGTTACTGCTAGGATGTCTATCTGAAATGAGCCACCTACACCATTTTGGTCAGAGGTAGAGGTTGACAGACTTCTTGCCATACCATCACCTCCACCATCACCACTTTCCCCATGGTTATCACCACTACCTTAGATTCCTTCACCACCACTGCCAGTATTACCACCTTTACCTGTATCACCTTCAACACTACCTGCTAGTCCTACTTATCTATTAGGATTCAGAGCTGCTATGATCTGGCAGAGGGCCGAGTCACCATCCACTTCTCATTCATTACTACTACTACCACCTATCATACTCTCACATACCAGGGCATCTGTGGCTATGATAAGAGCTTTTGCACCATCTACCTACATCTTAGCACCTCAATCAGAGACACCACCATCAGAGACACCACCATCAGGGACACCACCACTCCTACCTATACCTTTACCCACTCTATCACCACCTTTGATTTTACCCTTAACTAACCGTAGAGAAAACAGGCGTGAGGTTTGTTTACCACCTTAGAAGAGGTTGTGTATTTTTTTAGGGCCGAGATATGAGGTCGGTAAGAGTTCATCTGCACCCACTGCTAGACCTACTGGAGGTTTTAGGGCAGATTATAGTTTTGTTGCCACTTTGGATGATGAGATTACACATAACCCTGAGAGATATGTTGGTTATAGGATTACAGAATGACATGGTTAAGGACATGCAGGGGACACCAGCTGTGACTGATGTAGCAGGACTAAGTCACGGATGATAGATTTTGTCACCACTGTTAGACAGGACACATATGAGATATATGTGAGACTAGATGATGCATAGGATGACAGGTTATTGATGAACGGTTAGCTCAACATGCTACATAGAGACAGACGTGCTCATGCTCGCACTGCTTTATTCATTGAGAGAGAGGCTAGACTTTCATGTGAGGCATGGGGACGGTCGATGGATGCTAGTGACACCGCTCGTTCTGAGGTAAGAGCAATGAGGACTACTGTATTGGCAAAGCAGACGGAGATTGCAGCCTTACAAGTAGCAGACCGCACTCGACAGGCATAACTTGTGGAGACACTGAGACTGATGAGTACACTGGAGACACAGGTGACAGCACTGTAGGGACAGTAGGGACCCGCTAGCGGTCCAGCACAACCAGAGATACAAGAGGAGGCTGGTAACAGTTCTTAGATTTGTTATGTTCTAGCTATGTGTATTAGCCTACTAAGTATTACGGGGTAACTCCCGGCTAGTAAGGCTTTAGGTTGTTTATATTTCATTTTTTAACCTAAGGGTAGTGATCATATTGTAACCGAATCAGGTCATGTATGTTTCTAAATTATATATGGAAATGATGTATTATATCATGTCTGTAATCGAATTTATTATGAATGAATGTCGATTTAGTTACACCATTGTTAATTTCAATTCAGTTGTGCATTTCATTGTGTGATGTGATCTCACTTTATTTATTGTGTATATGTCATGTCATGGTTATGATTTTATGAAATCTAACGGGTATTATATTTTCTTGTGATTGAAGAAAACGGCACCAAAAAGAACCATCAGAGCCAACCCCGCCGATACCACTACCACACTTTTGTGACTATTGCCAAACTTAAGGCAATGATTAACCAAGGTGTTACTGATGCTTTGGCAGCACGTGATGCTCACAGAAACACGAATGGCGATGACAGTCATAATTTAGGAACGGGTGTTAGAAGGACAGAACGAGTTGATAGAGAGTACACTTACCCAGACTTCATGAAGTGCCAACCTCTAAATTTCAAAAGCACAGAAGGAGTTGTTGAATTGATTCAATGGTTGGAGAAAATGGAAACTATGTTCAGTATAAGCAACTGCTTTGTGGAAAACCAAATCAAGTTTTCCACTTCTACTCTTCTTGCAGGTGCACTAACGTGGTGGAACTCCCACGTTAGGACTATTGGTCATGATATTGCGTATGCAATGACTTGGTGTTAGGAATTTTGTATAACAGAATTAATTTTGTTAGTATTATAGTTAGTTCTGCTAGTGTAATAGTTAGTACTGGTAGACTGATTATCCCCGTCCGGGTAAGTAGCACTTACTAGTTGCGGTGGTATCGAACTAACGAACGTATAACATGTCGGATTTCGTTAGGTGATCTTGGTCAGATACCTGTAGGGCAAGCCTTTCTTGGCATAATTAAATGCTTCATACCTATTGAGCCTCGGTGTTATGAGCTTAGTGCAATGTAAATGCTTTTTATGTGAAAATATATCTTTTATAATTGTCACATGCGTTTTGGAAATCTTGTGGTCCACCTTATTAAATTTAAACTAAACCTATGAATTCACCAACTTTTGTTGACGTTTTAAGCAATGTTTTTAGGTGCTTAGCTTGGACCTATTCTCAAGATGCTATTTGGTATCTATGTGCTTTGTGACTTCAATGATTTCAAGACTTATCTTATATTCATGCTCGTTGTCGTTTGTCAAAACTAAGTTTGCTTCCGCTATAATTTATTTATGCTTCCGCAACTTTTTTTTAATTATATTTGAACGGTTTGTAAGACTATTTATTTTAAATCAATGCAACGAGTATGATTGTTTTCAAAGCGTCCAATTAGTGGTCGTTCCCTTGATCTTGTGTGATGAATATTATGACGTCACGCCCTCGGACACGTATTCTGTCCAGGCCCCATTTGGGGGTGTGACAGATTGATATCTAGAGCCTAGGTTATAGAGAACCAGGTAGTATATTAGGTCTGGTCTATAACAAGTACATAATCCTTACGTGATTTTAATCCTTACCTATACGTGCCTTATCTTTGCCTATATATGCATTTACGTTTACCTTACGTGTATTTTGCCTTACGTAGATTTTCTCGTTGGTTTTATATTAAAGTTATTTATATAATAATAGACCTTTCCCCCAGGATATTGTGAGTGGCACAATGGTCTCTAAACGTTTCCCAAGACATCGTGAGTGATATGATGATCATTAAAACTTTTTCATAAATTTACATAATACTATTTTACATAGCATCGAAACTTGGTACAGTCTTCCGACGCTACGTTATTGTTCTATCCAAACCCGAATGCGAGTTGAGCACTCGCCCCATACTGTTGAAACACCTATGTCACTTCTAAACGTCTCAATCTTCTTTACTTTTTCTAGTGTAGAAAAGCATGCGATATTCGAACCACACGCTGAAACCGTCACCCTCTAACATCCATTTTGGAAACGTGACTTTAGGAACCTGACTTATTTTAATTTTCTTTTATCTCTTTTGATTTGAAGAAAATGTCGAAAACAAGACAAGGAATGAGTTCTGTGGAGATTGACCAGGTTGTGGCCCAACGAGTTACTAGTGCTATTGAAGCTATTGCTATCTACGAGACAAAAATCCGCATGACTCACGATCCGATGAATCAGGTCATACGGCAAGAAACCATGGTAGAAAAGAATGCTAACAACAAGAGGAAGTTTGAGAACCAACCAAAGGATAACCGTGTGCCACAACAACCACCCTTCAAGAAACCGGATGCGGCAAGTGTAACACCCCCAATTTGGGTCGCAGCAGAATATGAGTCTGAGAGCGTTAGTCGTATGATCAATGGGATTTATAATACCAATTTCCTCATAGTGGGGAGCTCTAATATCATTCGAGAAAAAAAAGGATGGATTCTTCAGGATGTACATCGATTGTCGAGAATTGAACAATCTAACCGTGAAGAACCATTATCGTTACCTAGTCTAGATGATCTTTTCAATCAACTATGAGGATCTAACGTTTACTCAAAAATCGACCTAAGGACTAGTTATCACCAACTAAGAATTCAATGAGAGGATATTCCTAAGACTGCGTTTATGACCTGTTATGGTCACTACGAATTTCAAAGTCATGCCTTTTGGATTGACCAATGCACCAGCAATATTCATGAACCTCATGAATCAGATGTGCAAACCATACTTAGACAAATACGTGTTAGTATTCATCGATGATATCTTTATCTACTCAAGGAGAAATGAGGAGCACACCTTAGGCAATTACCGGAATTGCTTAAGAATAAGGAATTGTACGCCGAATTATTTAAGTGTGAATTCTGGCTCCTGAAGGTGTAATTTCTCAGCCACGTTGTTAATATTCAAGGCATTCACGTCGATACCGCCAAGATTGAGTCAATCAAGGATTAGGCAACGTCTACGAATCCAACGAAGATACTAAAACTCTTAGGTCTTTCTGGTTATTACCGATGATTTATCAAAGGTTTTTCTAGGATATAAAACCTCTAACCAAACTGACTTAGGGAAAATGTAAAATACGAATGGGAAGAGAAAGAATAGGAAGCCTTTCAACTAGTAACGTAGAAACTTGTAGTACACCGATTTTTAGTATTTCCCAACTAATTGGGAAACTTTCGTGGTTTACTATAACGCCTCGCATAATGGATTAAGCGTTATAATGATGCAGAAGGAGAAGGTAATAGCTTACATCCCTCGACAACTGGAAGTTCATGAGAAGAACTACACGACACACGGCCTAGAATTAGGAGCAATAGTATTTACTCTCAAGATTTAGGAACACTACCCGTATGGCATGAAGCGCATCATGTTTACAAACCATAAAAGATTACAACACATTCTAGATCAAAAGGAATTGAACATGAGACCACGTAGATTGTTAAGATTGCTCAGTGATTTCGATTGTAAGATTCGATATCACCTTGGAAAAGCAAGCGTTGCGGCAGACGCTCTAAGCAGAAATGAACGAGCTAAGCATCTCAAGGTGGGAGCCTTAGTGATGACTATTAATTCAAACCTACCGCCACAGATTCACAAAGCACAAGTAGAATCTCTCAAGACAGAGAAAGTTAAGGATGAGAACCTTCACGGTATGGACAAGGAGTTGAGACTGGTCTTGATAGAACTCCCTGCACTAGGAGCAGGAGTTGGTTACCGCGTATTAGAGACTTAGGGGAATTGATCAAGAATGAGTCACATAAATCTAACTATTTCATATTCTTAAGCGGTTGTACCAATGGCCCGAACATAGAAGCAAGCATCGCCACCAGAAATACTCCATTGGAAATAGGAAAACATAGCCATGAATTTTATCACAAGACTACCAAGAACAACAAGCAGTTACTACACGATTTGGGTAATCGTGATCATCAAAAGAGTTATGCTGACGTGAGACGCAAACCCTTAGAATTTCATGTTAAAGGAATCTCTGTGGAAAGGAGTGATACGTTTTAGCAAATGGGGAAAGCTGAACCCTAGATATATTGGACCTTTTAAGATTCTAGCTAAAGTAGGAACTGTTACTTATATACTCGATCTCTCACGTTAACTAAGCAAGACTCCATGGCACCTTTCATATGCCAAACCTGAAGGAGTGTTTGTCTAACGAAACACTCGTCATTCACCCAGGAACGCGAAGATCGGTTTCGAAAAAGATACCCTCACCTATATCCCGCCAACCTGAAGACCCAATATCACACACTAAGCTTCGGGACGAAGCTCTCTTAGCGGGGAAGGATGTCACAACCCATAATTTTTATGTTCAGAATCGTAACCGTTTTCCATCCAATAATTTGAATTTATTGAACAATGTGCTATTTATACGTTTAACCGGGAAGTTATCCCGCATTTATCTGAGAAACGTCACCGGGAGCGAACCGGGTTACCAAACGTCGTAGTATTTTGGCAATTGCCACGTTTTTGCATTTCAAAGCAATATTTAAAATTTCATAATTTTCCGTGAAGTCGTTATGCGTTTTCAATATTTGCGTATTCTGAAAATAACAAGTAACATTTGATGTGCATGCATACTTGAGAAATTAAATCAACAACTAGCACTAACTTCCTAGAATCTTGGAGACCATTTTGGTCCCCCCTCCCTTTGCACATACACGTCCAAACATACACCAACAACATGGGATGCCAAAATTTGAATAATATTCCATGGGACAACCTTCCATCATTCTAGCAACTAACTTTGTCCTTACTATGTTGTGATAGGGAGATCAAATTGGTCCCCTCTTTCTTGTCCCCCCTAGCCCACGACACACACTAGTATGTGTGTATGTGTGTGTGATGTTTTTGCCATATATCTTGTCTTAACTCTCACATTTGCTTACACATTTCACACACACAAGTTTCATTCTCTTTTTTTCTTGTCTCTCCCAAAACACACGAACCAACACAAACACATACAAAATTCATACATTTTCCATCTTTGATCAATAACTTTTGAAGACTAGTTGAAGGTTTGATCATTAAGATCATTCGGGTATAAGTAAAACAACGTTTGGGTTGTTCTTGATCTTTGTTCATCTCTAAAAACCATTTTTCTTTGTAAGTCTTCAAATCCTCAAATAACTTGTACTTTCCTACTCTTCTTGATGCATAAACATTTGTTGTACAACATATTTTATAAAAACAATGACTTTGAAACTACATAAACCTTAAAAGGTTATAGTTATGGTTCGAAATTTATAAAAGAAAACATAAGGAAATCATAGTTTTGTGATCGTGGTTATTTTTGTGTAATAACATTTGTACTTTATAGCTTATAATTTTCGGCTTATATTTATGAGCTTATTTAAGAGCTTGTTTGATTATTTTGAGCTTGTTTGACATATATATATATATATATATATATATATATATATATATATATATATATATATATATATATATATATATAAGTTTTTGTATATTTTTTATTATATATATATATATATATATATATATATATATATATATATATATATATATATATGTATGTATGTATGTATATATATGTGTATATATATATATGTATATATATATATGTATATATATATATATATATATATATATATATATATACACGAATAAATAAGAAAAACATAAAGAAATATTTATTTGAGATTTATTTCTTGTAACTTAAAAATATTATACTTGTATCTAGCTTGTTTCGAAAGGATGAAACATTAAGCTTATTTGACTTAACTCATAAGCTCAAATAAAGCTTAATGGGCCTACAAGCCCACGTCACCCATAACATAAACCCACGGCCCAAGCTTATTCGTAAGCTTATGGGTTCGGCTTATTTTGTCTCGGCTTATTATGAGCTTGTGGTAGCTTATTGATGAACCTAGAACTTGTTTGTTAATTATTTAGTTATCGACTTTATTTATTTTGTACTTTGGCATTTTAAATCGTTTACATAGGCTTATTGGGCCTAAAAGCCCAATAAGGGTTTTTGTTACTTGTCGGGTTGTTTTAAATAGAAAGCGTTAGTAAAAGAGTTTGGAAAGCATAAATAGCGAATTGAAAGTGATTTGGAAATGGTTTTTGATAAAGTCTACGACTTTGGAAAAGTGAGTAAACACGAACGGGTCATGCCGAAATTTTGTAAAAATCTTTATACTTAGAAATTAATTAGAAAACGTAAATAATAAAATGTTTTGACTAATTTCTTGAAGATTAGGTAAAATGTCGAATCATGAATAATAAGTTTGTTTGATGTTAATAATAATAATATGATATTATATTGATATATTTAATATAATATTATGTACATATTTATCTATAACTTAAGACTTTTTCATAAACCCGATCACTAATGTTTTTAATACACAAATAACGTTTACCAAAAATGAATAATAAACGTTCATGCATCAATCACATACGTTAACTTTTCGAGTCTAAATCGAAACCCGTATTCTTCTAGGTCATACCCGTGTACCACCGTTCGTTCCGAGTGACCCTACTTTTTGACGTGTACTCTTTACCTTATCATCAAGGTGAGTTCATAGCCCCACTCTTTTACTCGTTTTGAATAAATGTTTTATAACTTGGGGTGAGAAACATTGCTTGTTTTTAAAACTGGACACAATTACTATACGTGAGATTTCCCTATTTACGTGTTGCCTAAATAGCGTTTAGACCACAATTGCCCGAACTATCATGAACTGTCAATTTCTTTATCGGAGGACCGGTCGAGAGAGCGCGAGTGAATAAATAGATCTATTGGGACTAATTATCCATATCCGGATGAGTAGCGCTCACTACCCACAGGGCTCCCGATAAACAGATATATGTCATGTCGAAACTGGTTAGGTGGTCTTTGGTCGGACACCTGTAAGGGCAAGCAATTACTTGGCATGTTATATGCTACTTTCCACTATTAGCTTCGGTGTCATGAGCTTAGCGCAACGTAAATACCTTTTTATGTGAAGTTGTATCTGTTATAACTGTCGCATACTTTTTGGAAACTTGTGGTCCACACTAACTACGTTTGAATTAAACCTATGAATTCACCAACTTTATGTTGACGTTTTAAGCATGTTTTTCAGGTGCTTAGCTTTGGACTTCTCTGATGTGCTATGTGAAGTCTACGTGCAATATGATATCATCTTTCAAGACTTTATTATCATTCATACTCGTTGTCTTTTGAAAACTTAATTATGCTCTCGCAACATTTTAAATTTCATTTCAAATCTTGTAAGACTTATCCATTTTTAATAAATACAACGAGTTATGATTTTCAAAACGTCTATTAGTGGTCGTTCTTTGTACTTTGTGTGATGTATATTATGACGTCACTCCCCCGGACACGTATTTCGTTCAGGCCCCGTTTGGGGGTGCGACAATAGAAGTGTGCGTGTGTGTGTGTGAAATTCAAATGAATGTGTGAGGAAGATGATGAATAGGAGATATGTGGTTGAGAATATTTTGATGTGATGTATAGGAGCCTATGTTGGAATGTTGGGGGACAAGAAGTACACAAGGTATAATGGTGTAAGGGAATGTGAGTTGTCCTATGTGAGGATAAGATTGGAAAATGTTTAAGTGAGGAAGGTTTGAGCTTGTGAAAGTTTATAAGGGAGAAGTATGAAGATGATGGAGATAAGTGTGAAATCAAAGGATTGTAATGGGTTGCTAATCATTTTGTCATTAAGAGAGAAAATAGTAGGCAAGAGTGATTATGAAATGATCTGGGGAAGTGTATAGAATGTTTGTAGGATTATGTAGAAGGAATGTTTAATCATTTGTTAAAGTAAGAAGGGTTTGACAAATGATTAAGGAGTGTGAAAGTGGGAGTGATATAGAAGTGTGGTATTGAGGAATCCTAGAGGAATGTGTGAGTTTGTAAAACATTTTGTATGTGTGGGAAGTGATAATGTCCAAAGCATAATCAACTTCCAAATACCATAAACTCAACCAGTCATTTAGACTTTAATCCATGATAATCGATGTGATCACTCGTCTCAAGTAAAGCATATCCTATAACGGGTAAGGATGCGTTTACGCAAAGTGACATTTGACTTAGTTTGACCAATAAGGGAGTAAGACCAGTTACATGATTAGGATCAACGTAAATCCGAATTAAGGTCAAATGAATACTTTCGTTTGTTGGTATATTGAAAGTATGTTCATACTAGGTTTAGAAAGAAGTATTGGCCTTGGCTAGAGGCGTTTGATAAAAGAATTGAGTTG
>BQNB010047923.1:0-16272 GCA_026074375.1 Tanacetum coccineum
ATCGTTCAAAGCTTAAAACTCATAATCTTTCTCCATGAGCTTTGAATTTGTTTTGACTTTCCTTTTGCTCTATTACAGGTTAACATAATTGACATAATTTCTAATCCCATTACTTCGATTAAACTCCAGCTCGAGATATTGCGATCCAGTGAGATGTTCAGCCGAATTAGTTCTAGAGAACACATCAATATTACAAAAACATCACAAAACCATAATGTCTCACCGATCGTCTTCTACTTGGGTCAAGTCGACAAAAGAAACTTGTTCAGGTATTTCACATTATATAAAATGAATTGACCTTCAAGTAAATATTCCTTGATACTTGCGAGGGGAACTCTTGTTTTGAAGTTTGTATTAAATTTAAGTAGATAAAAGCACTCGTTTATCCTTCTAAGATCATTCAATTAAAACATCCCAAAAGGAAAAAAGGGGACATGTAACTACTCAAAAGAGTATATATGATTTCAACCTAACCTAGTTCACCATGATTATACGAAGATGCGTAAACATGGGTAAAAATTTAAGACACTCCTAACTTTAAAGGACATTTATATGGTATTGCTAAAAAAATGTCAAATGATAATCTTAACACATCAAGTAAAGGGTAACTGATATGTTTTGGCCCTTTAAGATCACTATATATAACAATAAAAAAATATAACAATATGCATCACATTAAAGAAAAAAGATAACTTGTGTCCAGTGCTTCAGCAAATGGTATGAATGCCGCTTGCCATATTCATGAATCTTTTCTTACTCTTCTCGGGAACTACGTTAAGCTCAGGGCAAATGGGTAACCGGGCAACTTAAGAAATATTTTGACACGTGTCCATTATTTTAATATTAAGTACAAATCGATTGCTAAGAAGTACAATATGTTGCTCATAAGTACAATATGTTGCCTCAAAAATTTGTACTTTAATATTAAAAAAATGACACTTGTCAAATTATCCTGGGTTATTTTAGAAAAAAACTTTTATTTAAGATAATGTCACTTAACACTTTGAACCCTTTTGAAAATTCTCTTTTTTTATATCAAATCTTGACTCCGTCGCTCACTTGTTAAAGTATACTTGTACACTTGTACGCTATCACGTTCCCATTTCACAATCACCAACAACCATCTCTTTGATGCATATCCATTAAATGTTTAAGCCGGTGGGAAGTGCTATTCAAGTAATTTATTAGGGCAACATTCATTCTGTAGTTACTTCCAACTCCATCTCCAAAGGATACAAATCATCCTAGGGTTACAACCCCTCATCTCCTTCTACTGTTTACAAACCTATCATCTACTATTAACAAGCCCTGTTAATAATAATCATGGGAGATCTGTAACGAGTCAATCGAGATTCAAGATTCAAGAATACGTTTTGATCAGAGGTGTGTTTTTTGTTTCTGATTATTCACAATTATTGTTAATCTTCACAATACATATATTCGCATAAGAATCATAAGAACCCTAATTCCTAAAATCATAAAGCAATTAAATTTTGATTTCATACTCAAAATTGTCTTAACAATAAAAAACACTGATTAAATTTTGAACAATCAAATCACTTATATTAATAAGAAAATGGGTCTGTACGATGCCTTTTTTGTTGGCTTACTCAACAAAGGTTTCCCACATTCTTGATTCGTTTAAAAATGGGTCCTTTTTTGTTAACTTTTTTCAAAAATTGCTGGTTCAAGCTTCCAAGTTCCAAGAATTGGCTGCTCAACTTGATGCCTATTTTGGCTGAAGATGGTTAATAAAGAGAACAACTAAAATTAATTACAGGGAACTTTGAGACTGAAAGTTGGGTTTACTTTATCGGGGCTACTAAGAAGATGTCGATTGTGTCTGATAGTTATTATAATGATTTGCTAATAGCTGTTGAGGGTAAAGTCACCCCTGCCACGAAGCAGATCGATCATGTGAGTTCTTTGAGTTCTTTTTTATGTTTGTTATAATAATATGAAACATGTTCTCATTGCATATGTTGTTAAGATAAGCCACATTTAAATGTAATGGTTAACCTATGTCTGTGTAATTTTTTGGTTCCTTTTTTGGGGCTTATTTGTGTAGTTGTGTTCTTGCTTTAATTTCATCTAATATTCTACATCATGTCACGTCAAAGTTGGTTATTATAGTCTGATTACAACTGTCAGGAGTGTATCAAGGAGCATTAGAAAGTGAGAATAATATGGCACCTGAAGGAAATAATTACCAAGATGTCGCTGAATCGCGTGGCACACTTGCTAATTATTCTATGAAGTCTCCAAACGATGTAGGTAGACGTGGTCGAATATGTGCTTCTCCTGGTGCAAGGCTCAGGTTAGTGTCATACAGTGTTGTAAAAATGTATATTCTTACTTCTATTTACTTCAAAAAGTGTTTTCATCGTGTTTTACACATTGTGATTGACACATCCTACATAAATAACATAGACTGTTAAGAAGGAAAAACTATTTTAGTTACAAGGAATAAATTGGTTTGACGGGTAAATTTAACCAATCTTCCATTATGGACCCGAAGCAATATTTTCTTAAGGACTTTACCTTAGGAAATGTTAAGCTGTTTCTCGCGAATCGGAAGGAGTCAGATAGAACCCATGCCCTATTTCACAGATTTCTAAATTTGGAAAAACTAAACATATAGTATACATTTTCCACATGTAGTCAACCTCACTTGAACGTTTCTTTAATAGTGTGTTTGACAATTTGAGCAATCGGCCTACTAGGAAAGTTGAACATTGTGAATTTAGGTGGTGGGTATTCAAGAGTTGTTTATCTAAAGTCTATATGATTGATAGACATGATTATGCTTCAAATAAGTGAATTACAAGTTTGCTTTTAATAATTGAATATTTAATTTGAATCCTCTAACCATCTTTTACGTAAAAATATTACGGATTGTATTTTTCTTGAAATATATTACAATAAATATAAACAATGTTCATGATGAGCACACTATGTGTTTTAAGCAAATTATAATTGAATTAGTCAAAGAAAATAATTTGTAAATTACAAGAGTGAATTTGTGTTATCGTTTCCTTCAAGATTGTTAACATAAATTTTCATGCGGCTTGAGTTATCAAAATATACGAGGACCACACCATTTGAAACATTGCACCAATTTATTTACAAAATAAATTAACAAGCCTCTAAGAAGGGAATGACTTAAGGTAATGTGTGTGTAACAGGACATTTATGTTTTCCAGCTTCTTGACTTATCAAGCGACTCCTGTTATCCGGCTACCATGTCGTTGACACCGTTAGAGATGATGCGTGTTATCAGCTTCACTTCATATACAAACCACATAATTCTATAGTTGGACGAGATAAATCAATTTGTAAACAAGTGTTTACTTTTAGTTTGTTAGAAGTTGTTTGTTATCATATTCAGGTCTACGATCTTAGTTTGTTAGATATTGTTTGTTTAACCTTATTTTCGGGCTCGCGATTTTATTAAATTTATGCTTTTAACTGTAGGCGAGCAAAAAGTGTAGCCACTGATTGATTCAGGTCATCTGAACCAAAAAAATCTCATAAACTACAGGTATGAAAATATATGAATCTACTACAAATTTGCATAATTTTATTAAAATATGTTGCAAATGTCAGTAGTTGGCATTTTAGACTGCGTATGGTATATCTATCAGTAGCTTGCAAATGTCATTAGTTGGTGTTTTAGACTGCGTATGGTATATCTATCAGTAGCTTGAAACTGAATCAGTGTTTGTTTTGGGTGTAAAGCATTTATAAAAGATAGTAACTTACCAGGTTTTGTACACGGTTTGGCTATTGGCTAAGGGTGTGAATCTGCACAAATTGTAGTTTTAACATCTGAGTTGGAATTCATAATATTTGCGTATGTTTAAGGGGGTGCTTAAATGTTCCATTTGAAACGATAATGCGATTTTAAATAATTAAAACAAATATATCATCTTTAAAAATAGGGGCAGTAGAACTTGGTTTTTGGATGCGTGGTTGTTGACCGAAGTTGTAAGATAATCATAACCCTTTCTAGATCGACTATTGTGTATGTAAGTCATAGTAAGCAGTAAGTCACGTTTAAGTACTCATCCAAATACCCCTTTGGTAGAAATTCAATAATTTAGTTTGGTATTAGTCACTTAAAATGAAATGGCCCTTTGGTTAAGAGGGTATAGCTCCATAGTGAATTAATGTTATGTAAACATTTGGTTGAGATGGTTTTCATATAGTTAACTCCGTAATATATGATCTTCTTGCTATATGTTCTTTCTAATTTTCTAAATTTTAGGATTATGCGGAATGAAAAAAATTGTTTCACTAAGTTAGTAAAAAGAAATTAATGCCATAACATGTATTTTTATGCGGTTAGAAGTATAGAATAGGAGGATTATACAACATTGCACGTTAAAAAAAGGAGAATTAACACTAATCGTGATCACGTGAGTAGCAATTTAGCATGCAAATGATTCTGTTGGGATTCTTACAGTTTCCTTTTATCAATTCATTAAGGATCCTGCAAATAATTCAAAAAAAAATTTTGGACAAAAACAAATCTATTTATAAATGTTCTTATATGCAATAATGGCGTGTTCACGTACTGACGTGTTATAATTAGGTTCTTTTGTTTTCTTTAGATTCGTTAAACCATTTTTCTATTGCTCCACGTTAGAATGTTTGCCCGTTTTCGATTGTTACAAAATCTTTCATTATTTGCTTTGTTAATGGATGACTACATATATTAACGTACCTTGACATGACCGCAATATATTTTTTAACCCGTTTGACATGGTGTAAAGATGAACCAAACACTTTTTGCCCGAGTTATAGATTAGAGGAAGTTAATTATATTTGTGTAGTCATATAATCAACGTTAAAAATTTGAAGGACTATGACATTGAACCAACACCTAAGCCCATTGACGTAGTGTTCCTTAATTTCAAGGATCAGATGAACAAGACGGTGCGCAATGAACAATTAGATACAACCCGTGTGCAAGCGTTCAACCAAAAGTTAACTCAAAATACAAGCACTCAACAACTACATACAACCCGTGTGCATCGCACGAGTCTGCATGCCTCATGTACTATTTAAAAAAAGTAAGATTAAATTAATTAACAATTATTTATTTGAATTGAACTTTTTCATAAAAGGAACACGGATTATTTATTAATGTAATGTGTAATTAGCATGGCATTCATTGATCAACGTCATAATAAAATCAAATGACGTCATTTGTGCGATCGCTACAAACAAACAATAACTAGTGTAATACCCGTGCATTGTACGAGTCACGCATAAAAAATGAATCAGTTTTCTTTACGACAACCAAATATTGAATCTGTAAACAACATATATTATCTATCAACAAAAATATGAAAAAGCATCATACTTTAACAAAGTAAACATATAATCGAAGTTCAAAGTTAAACATGTATGACCGGAGTTCAAAGTAGCAGATCTAAGACCATTATCGTTGATCAAAGTAAACATGAAGTTCAACAATGAAAAGAAATGTTTAAGGATGCAGATAAAAGATTAAAAGCGATCAACTCAAGCATCATCAAGATCAACCTCATTGACTTGAGACTCACTAACCACAACCTCATCAACCTTATTCTCATCAACTTGATAGTCCTCAACCTTAGCATCCTCAACTTGAGCATCAGAAGCGTCAATCTTTATGTCCTTTAATGCACTAAAGGAAGAACTTACAATTGTGTTCACACCAATTCAATGTGTAGGCACATCTTGAACTTCAACATGTAGCAAATCTTTAGTTTCACAAACCTGGCCCCACATAAGATCGTCCATCATCTTTTCTTCATCCTCGTTTATAGTTGATTCCATGTTGTTATCGAAATAACACAATCATGTCAAAATCATTTAGCGATGATGATATATTTACATCCGAGTAAACCATAGTTATTGTTGAACTTGACGAACTCCCTGGATGTTTATTCAAGGCATTAAAATCATTACCATAATACTTGGTAACTGTATACCTACGTACATATGTAGGTGCTAGATTATAACTATCAATCTTGATTCCGAAAACAACCCACTTAGTAATGAAGCTATCAATAAAGTAATCCACTATCCAATCGGGGTTTCCGGCACCCTAAATAAACAATGACGTTTATTAAGTTTCAATTTAATAAATACGTATAGTTCAATATGTAAATTGATAAATAACTCACCTCCTTTATACTTTTAGTAATCAACTCGTCTGTCGTAAAGCCTAGAAGTAGAGTGGCATCTGAGTTAAAAAGTACGCAATTTATTTCTTTGTTGTTATCTTGTACTGTTATGACTAACTTGTACCTATAAAAAACAAATGTTAGTAAAAAAATAGTGCCTTTATTAAGACATCTATAACTTACGTTTGACATAGGTCTGTGACATTTTTATTGCATACATCACAATAATACTGATTGCCTTCTAATTTTGATTTCTTAAAGCACATGATACATTGTATGTATTTCTAATCATGATTCAAGTCAATACCCGTCACCATTCCATATACAATGGACCTTGTACCCTAATAACAACAAACCAAATTTAATAGGAGTATTAAGACCGTAAACCATAGACATAATCTATATGAATAACATTAAGTAAATTACCACATCAACGCCATTAGTTAGGCGTTTATAAATTTTCAGAATAGGTGTTACTTTCAACTCGTCAGTCTTAAGATACGGAGTTGTAAAGATAAGATGACTTGATGAATGGGCCTATAAAATCACAACTTAAAAGTGATAAGTAATATGAAAAAATATTAAAATTATGGTACCATCCATCCCAATAGACGCGCATTAAATATCACCTGTTTGTATATGCAACGGTCTCAACAATCAGAAGGTTCAAATGGAATTGTGTTGACACGGTCATCGTCAATTGTGGTCAGATTTTACAGTATGAGCATACGATTGAATATAAGCCTATTTAAACGGTAGTAGCTGAATAGTATATATGTATATTAAAAATGCAAACCTCCATAAGGTCCCACTTTGCAACACGTCAAGACGACCACAATATTGGTAAGTTTCATAGAATTGATCAAGTTGTCTAGGTACATTAAAGCCATCTTCCCCCACAACGAAATGTTGAGTCTCACATCACTGTATTAGTTTTCTAGCCCTTAAAATATGTTACAACGAGGGGGTTTGCCCGTGCTCCGCTGCGGGGCGTTTGCAACCCCCTCTTCGTTGCGGGCCGTTTTGAAATTGACGTATTCTATCGATGTCCTTTGTATCAGATCGTTACTTGGACAGGTTAATAAACACGACTTGGTAACCAATATAGCGTAATCCAAAAGTATATACGACGCGACTTTTATAAAACGTTCAACGTTAAATCCACAGTTATTCCAAGAGAAATAGCCATAGAAAATTCAATCATTTATACGCAAATGTAAAAATCTGTGTTCAAACCCCCCTTTTCTATGTTGTCTAAACAACATATAAAAGCTGTTGCAACAAAGCATACCACAATTTCAGAAGGCAAGTAAGTCCTTGTAAAGTAGCTTTTCTGCCCTCTGCGAAGTTCCATAGCTCTGAGGTGATGTATGCTCCACTGGAACTGCCACAACTCTGTGAACATCTTCCCTGTAGTTTTCCTTTAAGCCTTTCAGTCTTTCATCATTTTCATCGATCACGCGCTGCACAGATGGTAATACAGCATTTAATAAAATTGCTCAGATATGACATAAACATTATACATCGGGACCGTTAGGCAGAGTATGAGTCAAATTAATCTCAGAATCAATAGCTTTACAACTATTCACCCAAGTGTGTTTGCCAACTCAGAATCGTATTTTGTATTTGCTAACAAAATGGCTAGATTATATTTCTAAAGTGGCTTTCGATAAAAGTTTGCCTTTGTTAACAGATATTACATATGTCGTAAATCAGCATAACTATAAGTCAGTAAATAAAATGAGCAATAAAAAAACAAATAAAGGTTAGAAAGTAAAAAGACGCTTACCTCCACTGGGAGCTATGGATCATCGCCTTTTTGTATCTGCTGAGTCACAGCGACACACTGTATTCAAAGAAGACCCTTCAGCCACTGCTAATTCTGCCTGAGTGTTTGCACGTGTTCTTTTGCGCTGGTTTGAACCTGAAGTCGCAGCGTGTGTAGTAGCTGTGAACAAACAAACGTAACAGGTCCCAAAAGCTATAATCAATAGTAAAGAATTGGTATTCAGTAGAAAAGTTGGAAAACAAATAAATACCTTGAAGAACGTCAGGAGGTGAATTAACACTCGGCTTGGCACAGCCTGCGTATTCACAATACTCAGAACATCAACACCCTTTGAAGAAGTTGTTTGGTTTGGAGTGGAAGACCCAGACGGTATAGAACCCGTGAATAAATATACGGCATCAGAAAATTAGTACTAATAGCAGATAATAATCATGTAGTAAATAAAAAATTTAATAGACAATTACCAACAGTAGTAGGAAATATTGGGAATTACCAGCAACTTAAAGAGCCTCCTTGAAATTCAGACGCTGTTCCAACAGATGAATTAGTACAGCTGCAAAAAACAAATGAAAATTAAATGGAGAAACACATGGCATGTTACAACTACCTTCTGAAGTTTCACGGGATCGCGACATTGTATTTTGTACACAGAGGTTAGAATACTGTTTAAAAACATCCGACTCAAAACGATAATCTGGCGACATGCTTCGACCATGTGGTTCAGAATAATGACCTTTATCACCCAGAGAAGGCTGCCTATTTGAAGAACCAACATGTGAAGATCTATTAACGCCAACCGGACGTTGAGGAAAATGTGAAAACATCGATGATTCAGACACACCTGTAACAACCGAAAGTTTATAAATCAACTTGAAAAACAACATGCAATTTAAGAAAAGGGAAACAAAAGATTGCAATTACCTCATGTAATGTTTCATAAAGTTAACCAAAACCTATTTCTTAAAGGGGTAGCATTCTTACCATGATCTTCGATATATGTTTAATGAAAATAATAATTGGCGGCCAAGAAGAACCGTTCCTTTTCCTGCTGATCGGTCTTTTGCGGTTAGAGGAGAACATACAAACCAACGAAATACATTATTTTTTGAGAGTGTGCCTTTATTTCCACTTCAAGAATGGCCACCTGCAAAATTAAAAAAAAAAGTCATTATCAGAATACAAAAGCCTGTGGCAAGTTTAAAACTGAGAACTAATTTATATTGTGGATTAAAGTTCGAAACAAACTTTCTAGATAACCCATTTATGGGTTCAAGATTTGCCTTTTGTCAAGTCATTATCTGGTTATCAAAAACATAAGATCTAAAGAAACATTTGGTAATCTTAAGCATACTACAATTTTTTAGATTTCATCAAATATATTACCTGTATAAGCTCTCGTAGTCACCTTCTTGATAGACAGCCATCATATCCATGGGCTGCAAGCACGACACGGTGCTGCCCCGCCAAGGTACGGGTCGGTTATACCCACCACGATCCAGCAACCTACCTTCGGCGCTCATGGAAGTGGTAACTGTCTACATAAGCAGGCTCAGACCAGCAACATCGGAAGTGGTACCCGATGCCCGCTATGGCTGCGACCATATGGCCACCTCGCCAAGGTACGGGTATAAAATAGCTGATAAAATTTCATCATTGCCCGGACTTGTTAGAGTTTAGGACAGTTTCCAGCGACCATATGGCCACCTCGCTAAGGTACGGGTATAAAACAGTTGACAAATTTCATTATTGGTTGGGTTCGTCCCGCGATACAAATCAGAAACCCGTAGGCACAAACCTATGGACCAATTGTTTCTCAATGTTGCATCCTAAGCTCAGGTCAGCCACAATGGAAGTGGTACCCGAAACATGTCATGGTTGCAACCATATGGTCGCCACGCCAAGATAATGGTTTCGGCAAACTACACTTACCAAGATAAAAAAGCTGGCAAATATCATCATCGCTTGCGCTATACTCATGGCTGCAAACACGCACGCGTGCTACCTTGCCATATAAAACAAACGATTAGCAGGCGTTTTAATATTCGTGGCTGCAAACACGCACGCGTGCTGCCTTGCCATATAAAACAAACGATTAGCAGGCGTTTTAACCATAAACAAATAATGGTGCAAATGCAAATTTCAGATTCCAAATGGGAATAAAAGGGTATGCGACGCAAACACGCTAGGCGTGCTGCCTCGCCGTATAAAACAAATGATTAGCACGCGTTTTAAGCATAAACAAATACGTGCCTCATCAACGGTATCTTTATGACCAAGGCTATTGCCTCGACAGGAACAGAATTTAGTACAAAACAGTCCAGCTTCGAAGCACTCACAATAACTGCAAAGATAATGTTCTGATTATCACAAATTGCAAATTTCAATTTTGTGCAACCACAATCCAGGTGTGGCTGCCCCGCCAACATACGGGTACCGGCAACAATGCGTAAGCACAATACATAAGCAACCCTGAACCATATATACACAAATAATCATTTCTTGCAGCCATTAACAAAAAACACACCCCAAACACATAGTTGAAGCTACCGAAGTCGTTACTCTGCAAATGAATCCACAGCTAAAGAGAAAGGTGAACCCGCCATGGCTGCAAATCTAACAATTTGCCCCGCCAAGATGCGGATAACTTGAGTTTTTAATTTTAATGTGTTAAAAATTCTCCTAAGTATATAAACAGCAAAATCAAGTTTTCCCCCAATTTATCATATCCAAAACAACAACACTTTTAGCAACCATCAATTGAATCACACATACAATGACAAAATACAAATACACTGACACCCATCTTAACGCCATCAAAACACACCAAATACACTGACACCCACCATTTGGTTTGTGCCTGTTTTTTGTTAATGTGAAAGAGAAAAGGAGAACGAAACACGTACCCCAACACGTGTATGCAAAATAAGTTGGTAGTTAGTGGGAATGAGAGTATGAGAGAGTGGTGAGTGGGATTATAAGAAACGGGTTAAAAGACCCGAAAGCAGTGTTGTGAGTGTCATGAGAGAGTGGTGTGAGAGAGGGAAGTGAGGATGGATACCGGGTTAACACAAAAAAAAAACGGGTTAAAAAACCGCTTGCACCGACAGCCCACTAACTGTATGTATTGGATAATAGAAGTGTCAATTGGAAAAGGAGGTTTAAGTGCTTCTCTAAACAGCGTTTACTACATGAGAAATTTGCACCAAAATAACAGATTTAAGTCATAAATTGCATGAGCTTGGTGGTATAAAAACTAATGAATCAACCATCATATGCCTCTTTAAAGACAGAAAATTGAAGTATCCGAATTAATTCATCACGGAACATTATCGCTGAAAACAATATGAATTTGTAACCCTTTTGTTTACTTTCACCATGATATCTTACTGACAAAAGATGTAGTTTATTAAAAATGTGTCTAAGTTTGACTAAATTACTTTGTAATAATTAATTTATCGCTATCAATGTTTAACTGTTTATAAATCTTTAATAAATAAACAAAAAGTGTTAATATTGAGAAATGCCCCTTTTTGACCCGCCACATGGCCAGCCCATTGGCATTACGTAGTTGAAAGTAATTTGGTCATTTAGAATAATCAGAATCAACTAATCTTAGTTACATAAAGGGCTGCTAGAAATATTATTTGAATGTTTTTTGCTAGTTACATGTAAAATGACATTACCTAATCTTGTATTCAGACTTAAAACCCTGTGTTTAGGAAACGTTATTATAGAAAGTGTCAGTGGCTTCATCCAGTCCTTCAAAAGTGCTTATGTCAAAATGGCTACTATCAAAAGTGCTAATGGCAAAATGACTACTATGAAATGGGTCACATAACCATACATTTTACTGACCCACTTTGTTTAAATCATTCTCATCATCAACAACATATAGAGGCACTGATGGAAATAAATGGCACCATGTTGAGAGTTTAAAAGTAGCAAGAAATCCTGAATGTTTGTTGCAAAGATAAGTGTTGGTTCGTATGATACTATGATTCATGAAAAAGGTATAACATGTAATGCATGGAGGGAAAAGTGTTCATATTTATCATTACGTAGTGTTTGGTACGTCGCAATGAGAGTTGGAATGGAAAACACCATTACGGCAGAATGAAAAAATTATGTTTGTTTACAATAATGGAATGTAATGAGTTATTGCATGCAATCACTCATTACATCAAAAACCATCATTTTCATTCATTCGGGACCCCTTGTTTTTTTTCCATTACGTCTTGGAATGGAATGATAATTACATAAAAACCCTTTATTAATTACTCATCAAACAAAAAAACATATTTAACAAAGTTTATTTTAGTCTTTTTATTATCGATTACATTTCATTTTATTTTTGCAACCAAACATAACTAAAATCGTAATGTGTCATTTCATTACTTCATTTATTCCATTACGATGTTCATTCCATTCCGTCACTATTTCATTTCGTCAAACGGACCCTTAGTTTTTCAAAACATGTGTTATTGACCAAGTAAAAAACCTAGCTATCACACATGAAAATGACATTTATTTCATGTGGTCGAGATTAAATTATAGGAAGATCCTACGGTTGATAGATATAGTGAGTATTCATTTTTTTCTCCAAGCGTCGGCAATATAAAAAGAAATGTTTATAGAATTAGCATTATCATCAATAATCACATGCCTACTAGTCAGTGTAAGTAAAAAATAAAATTTGCTGAAAACACAAGTCGTTAATTTTGATTATTTAAATTTGCTTTTTTATTTTTTTTCACTAAAAGACAAAATATAAATCGTTGAAAAAAATACAAGTCGCCCAAAGTATACGTAACTTACATATTACTTACACACTATGTATTTTTTTAATTAAACATGAGACACGTGTCAGTGGAGTCGCTGCTCTGTTCTATTTTTAAAATTGGTTTTTTTTTTTTTTTTAGAACGGCAATTTTTTCACAATATATTTCACGCATACCTTGAGCAAGGCTTGAACCAAAAATCTATAGGTTAGTGAGGAACTCAAATACCCAAAGATAACCTTAGTAGCTAACTGAGTTAGCCACTGAACGTTGAACTACCTTTATTATTTTAGGCTAGAATTGGCTCTTTTATTATTTTTGAATAAGAGACGAACAAGATTTGTACCTTGTATTTTTAGTTAAGAAAAAAAAATTGAACAATAGGTAATGGAAGAAAGCTAGTGTTATCGTCTTTAAAAAATGTCATCACCGATTAAATGGAAGCGGTCCAACTGTCCAAAGATAGTTGCAGGTTGAGAGAAATAAATAAGGTGAAAATGTGAAGTAAAGAGTGGTGGTCGGGGTGTTATCGGGTCGGGTTATCGGGTCTTGTCGGGTCGGGTTGAGTCGGGTTTTGATTTTTGAAAACTCACCCGCAACCCGACCCGATAAGGAATCGGGTTATCGGGTTCGGGTGGGGTTCGGGTCTAAACTTACACAAACTATTTAGAAATAAATGGCCAAATACACAGTTTCTGTGATATAAACTTTTAAAAGGGACATATGTTGAAATCACAAATATATCTGAATGCTTTGAGAGGGCTTGTAATAAGTAGTGTTTAGTGTATCTAAAATTGAAATAGGTTTGTATGCATAAGTGTGGTGTGTGTTTAATACTTGTCCCTTTATATATGTCTCACATCTCGTATTAACAACCTACTCATGTCCTATAATATTTTTAACAAAACTGACCTGTTATTCATCGATGAACTCATGAATTGTGAGGGAATGAACTGACCAACTTCTTTTAAGTAAAAGTAATACTAGGGTGGGACTAGCGAATAATAAGTTTTAGGCACTAATCTATCATTGTATGGGCCTTATATGCAAAACTTGGCTTATAAACTTCTATTAAAAATATTATATAGTAATATTTTTCGGGTTTTATCGGGTTGACCCGATAACCCGACAAGAAAAATAATTCAACCCTAACCCGACCCGATAACAATATCGGGTTCGGGTGAAACTCACCCGATAAGATTTTTCAACCCGATTCAACCCGACCCGATAAGCCTTATCGGGTTCAGGTCAACCCGACCCTAATGACACCCCTAATGGTGGATGCTGGATAGATGGCTAGCTGAGTTATGAAGTGGAAAATATTCATTTTCCAATGATCAAACACCAATGATCTATTCTTTGGGTTAGTTGTCATCTTTTGGATATAACATTTTTGAAGCTAATATAAGAGTTGCAGAATCTCTTCAAGTCTACCTCGTGACAACGTGAACCTTTCGAAACTAGAATGTAACAATGGGAATAAACAACTATTTGTAACTTTTGAGTAGAATGTAACAATGGGAATAATAAACTATTTGTAACTTTTGAGTTTGTAACGAAAGCCACTCTATAAAGTTTGAGATTATTAAAACATGACAATGATATGATATGCTTATAGCTAAGGCTCTTTTTATCGCATTAGAAATTAAGTTGGATTTACGTTAACTACGATTCAAAAAATAAAAACATACGTCCATACAGAGACTTTATAACTGTTATTATATATATAATTACCTTAGGATCTTTATGAGCTAGAATTATAATTTGATTCGTATATGTACTTTAGGAAAAGAGAATTGGTTAAATGATTTTTTATAAAGACAAGTTTTAATTTGTGGTTAACTAATCTTGTGGTTTTTATTTGACTTGAGCCAACGTGATCCCTCTATATAAACACTCTCAGCACATACACATACCCAAAACTAACTGAGAAACATGAGCACACAACAAGAAGAGAATAGCCGACCCATCGCGAATTTTCATCCCAGCCTTTGGGGAGACAAATTTCTCGTTTATGATGAGGTAGGTATAAACATACACAACAACAAATCAAACAACTTGTAGCAAAACTAGTGTTTGTGTTTTAGAACTGCATGTCTCGTTGTTAGATATAATTGTGTGACTCTAGTATATGTCAAACTTATCTGTGACGATGTTTATTTGAGTTGTTGATGATTTTTGTGTCATTGCTTATTTTTATACTATAATTGTAATGTATTTGAGATCAAACGGGTTATTTAAGTTTAGCTGACGAACGACCCGAGAGTTGCAAAATGCACACTTATTGTAGCTAGCTCAACGCTGCCCCGACAAAGAGCATGGGTCAAGGGGTTGCGTCCTCATTTTTATCCGCCGAGATTTTGAGCCAAAAGGCCAACAAAAACAACGGTTTGCCACCATTTTGTGCTTTCAGTACGTATTACTGCCAGTGCCAAACCAACTATAACCAAAAGGAATTATCCTTGGGGTGTTTATTATAAAATTATTATTACTTCTTTCTAACTTATAGCTACAGCAACAAATTCATGTGTACCTGTTTTAGTCTCTTGTACCTTATAACTTAAGTCAATTTTTTTCTAAATTTATCCACCTTTTTATGTAACTATTCCATTAAAATCCACACAACACCTCACATTAACAACAACAATGACGAGCTCTATATGCAAGTCTTTGGACCCCTCTTGTGTACCAATTTTTGCGATATATTTTTACTCTAATAACATTTTTCGCAACTCTGGAATGCCGTTTAATTTTTACATAAACTTTTTAAGGTCGACAGTTTCATGCATGTAGCTGATTTTGCTAACATTTTTTTTTGCCATTTCTAAAAATAGTTTCTTTTGGTCCATATACTAGACGTTTTTCAATAAGTTTTTAAATTTAAACCGCCACCAGGCCACTAGTTTTTGACAAGTGGCCCAGGGGTAAATGTTTTTTTGTGCGACTATGGTGGAGTCATTTGCTAAAAATTGGTGCAGTCGCACAATTTAGCAATCGTTAAAAGAAAGTTTAATTAGAACATGTATATAATTGATGGAGGGCATACTGATAGGCTCATAGCTAGTGTGGGAGTGGCCTGGATCTGGTTCCTTTAATTTTATTGTTGTTGCTCCTATGTTCTGACCTCTTGAACAATTTTTATAATTACTCTACGTACTGACTAAGCTAAGTCGTCGTATTAAAAACCTTCTATCGTATTTATAATTACTCTACGTACTGATGATTCATGAGCACATGTAGCAAGAAGAGCAAGCTGAGTTAGACCATCACAACATACAAACTTACTGAAACTAGTAGATGCTATCCAACGCCTCGGTATATCATACTATTTTGAAAAGGAGATCGAGCAAGCGTTGCAGCATATTTATGATGTGTACGGTGATGACTGGAATGGAGGTAGCGCTTCCCTTTGGTTCCGACTGCTGTCCCAAATTCTGGATCGATTTTATACAAGTTGCAAAGTAAAATGAATAAGTATTTCGTCTAATTGTCTAACCATGAATTCGATACATTGTCTTTACATATATAT